>VYXB01008512.1:448545-500169 GCA_013397135.1 Pachyramphus minor | reverse complement strand
CAGCGCCGTGTCCGCCGCGGTGAGTACGCGGGGGCGGCTCTCTCGGGCTGCGCCACCGGGTGCCCACGCGGGACCCTCTCACCGGGAGGCGCGGGGCAGGGTTGGGACGGGACGGGACGGCGGCGCGGGGCCCTCGCTGTCGGAAGGGTGGGGCAGCCAGGTGGGCTGTGCGGGGATGCCCCGCTGCCCCTCCGCGGGCGCGGAGCGGAACGGGCGGCACCGCGAGGGGCTGGCGGCGGGGTCCGGGCTGGGACGGGCCCCGCCGCGCTCTCCCTCTCCCACGGCTCGACACAGAGCGCCGCTGGCTGGGGACGGAGTATAAAGCACGCACCCACACGGGACTTAAAAGTAACGAGTTGTGTTTCCACGGAGGGGAAAAAAAAAAAAAAAGGAAATGATGATAAAAAAGCAGTGTTGGTTGCTTGGATTCAAAGTGCCGTGCGCACTGTCTTTGACCCCCGAGATGGGCAACAGGCTGGAGACCAGGAAGGATCTTAATGTTAATAGTTAAAGCTGAATTTTGGCACCTTTCCCGATGGAGCCAGATTGTGGCACAGACTTGTAAAATCGAAAGCATGCAAGTAGTCTGAAAGTTTTGCTAAGGGAGCTAATTTTATCACTGAGATAATAGCTGTTTGCTGTCCTGAAGTTTTAAGGACTCTCTTTCCTGGCGCTCCTAAGTATTTTGGCAATTTCTTCTCTACCTCTAGGTAAAGGGCAGTTGACATAATCATTTGAAATAGGTCATCTTTTTCTGTCTCCTTGTTTTCTTGCATATGGTTAGGTTGATACTGTATTAGTGAAATTCAGGGGTGCAGAAAACTTGTTATTAGTTATAGGCACATGGATTTTTGTCATGCTTCTTGCTAGAAATGTAAGATCTTGTATTAACATTTTAATCATTTTAATAGTTATGTTGCAACCTGACCCTGAAGGCAAGGTAACTGAGATTCTTGTTAATAATAGATCCTTTGGGGCAGATTAGAGTGAAATGACACTAAATAACTGGTGATTATATATATATGGCAGACTTATTTCAGAACAATTTGGTTGCAATGGAAAGGAGATATGTAGCCATTTTGGTTATGTGGTTATTATTGTCTGTAGTAATATAGCAATATAAAAGTGTAAAGACATCACTTAACAAAATGTATAAGAACAAGAAATAAAGATGGAGGAAGGTTAAGAAGAGTAGATAGTGGAGAGGAAAGATATCACCATCCGTGGATCCAGCAGTGGGACAGCAATTTTGATGTCGGTTGGAGTAATGGTTGCAGTCTTGGTCTTTCGGGTGTGGGGAAAGCTGACAAAACATAGAGTTCAATGGGTTCCATGTGTTCAGGTTTACACGGGAATGCCCAGGTACACGTGTCCCCAGGGTGTACTGGGGGTATACTGTCAATACAACACTGTAGATCATATGCAGTTCTCTGGTGGAAGACCCAAGAAATGAGTCTGGGGGCACTTTGGGGGTCTTTGATGGTTTATGACTTATTCTAAGACATGGCAGCTGCCTCTCAGTTCAGTGTAGTTGAGGCAGTTATGCCCCATTACAAAGGATGAATACCTTCAGGCCTACATGTGAATGTCCCAGTAATTCCACAGGGGAGTTTCACACCTGAGCCAGTTGTGTAAGGGAGGACATTGGCATCATGAAAAGCATTATCCCACCTCACAGGATCTCCTTCTTATTTGCCTCTTCCTTTACCTGGCTCAAAACCCAACTTGTAGCTCTGGTGGTGTGTGTGCCCTCTGCATCTGGGTGGTTGCATGGTGCCTCATCAGCAAAGCACCCTCCTGTTTTTGCAAATGGCTGATTGCGTGAGTCATTAACCATGAGCATTTCAGTCTCTCACAGGTTATTTTAAACTTTTCTGCAGTTTCAGATGAAATTTAAGTTCTGTAATGAGTTTTTATACCTCTTTGTGGCCGTGGTATGTATGCCTTGAATCAGCTGAAGTGATACACTGAACTTTTGATGTCTTATCTGTTGCTCCTAAGCTGATAATATCAAGCTTACTGTTGTTGCAGTAAATCACTCAGTGGTGAACCTCTTAGGCGATTCACCCATCATCACTTGGCATTAAGCTGATTAAACTGTATTCCTTTCAGGTTATAATTAATTTTAATTAATTGGAATATTTTGAAGTAAGTGATTCACATTTGAGTTCTGAATTTGGTACTTCTAGAGGTGCAAATACCTATTTGTGAGATACGTTCCCATCTTGTGCTGTAAAGTGAAGTCGTTGGGTAAACCATGACTGTCAATCAAAGACAGAAAACTATAGGTAGGTAAGAGGTGCTTATTAAAAGCAGATATAAACTTTAATATCAGTTGTACAATTTTGAGTCTTCTGGAGCAACTCTGATGAGACTCTGTTCTAGAAGTGTCCTATATGTGCTGGATAAATTGTTTTATTAAAATCAAGTTTCCCTAAAATGTTACCTAGAGCTGTTAATTATATTATGAAGCTATTCCCATAGTTGACTGTTCTTTATGTGTTAAGCTGACTGTGGATTTACAGTTCCTCAGCAGTGCCACCAGGAAACACAAGTATGCTGTGGAAGTTGACCTCCTTGCAGTTTTGTTGCCTTAGGTAAAGTTTCCGCTGTACATGGGTGGCCTTTCAGTCAATTCAGTTCTGGCATTTTCCCCAACTCCCAGTTGCTTGCCTGTCACTAGCAACCACTCAAAAGGTGATGGAGATTGCTGTTGGCCTGCACCATACCACGTGTGAGTGGTGGTCGAGGGGCTTATGTTTGGCGATTCTTGAGCTGGGCTGATCCCTCTCCATGATTGTTGCTGGGTGGTGTGAAGCCCTGTACACCTGTGCAGGACCTCTTCTGCTTTTGGAGAGCTGACAGAGCTGACTCAGTGCTCACATTGTCCTCAGATGAACGTGTTCCCATTGTTTACATTTAAAGAGTAGTTGTGTTAGCAGAGGACTGTGTGTGATAGGCAAGGTTGTATGCAGTACTTCTTGCAATGGCTGAATGGAGCAACCACTTTTCTCCAGAAAAAAAGAATGATGCTGGTTTCTTCCGTCCTTCCCTAAAATAGCTTATATTAGCTAGACCTTTTTTAAATTGCATTTGTGCAGCCACAGTCTTCTAAGTTTCCCTGTGGCCTTCATCACAGAATTGCTGAGGCTGCTGGGTACCTTGGAGATCATCAAGTCCAACTCCCTGCTCAGAGCAGGGCCAGCTGCAGCAAGATGCTCAAGGCTGTGTGCCACTAAGTTTTCAATACCTCCAAGGATGGAGACTGCTTAACCCCTCTAGGCACCTGTGCCAGTTCTCAGTCTCCCTCATAGTAAACGTTTCTTCACATGTGCATCACGATTGGGCAGCGTAACTAACTGAGACTTGAGACCATGCCTGTGAACGCAAGCGAACATAGCAGAAGCAGCTCATGTGCNCTGTGTGCCACTAAGTTTTCAATATCGCCAAGGATGGAGACTGCTCAACCCCTCTAGGCACCTATGCCAGTGCTCAGTTTCCCTCATAGTAAACGTTTCTTCACATGTGCATCACGATTGGGCAGCGTAACTAACTGAGACTTGAGCCCATGCCTGTGAACGCAAGCAAACATAGCAGAAGCAGCTCACGTGCTGTTGTTGTTGGTGATTCTGCAGTCTGTCAAGGCTGACAGTGAAAAATTGTTTTTATCTCTGACATATCTGTGATTAAATACATACAAGGAGATTTGGAAGGACTGCTCTCACAGAGGCATTTGACTTAGCAAAGCCAGCCTTGAGCCAGCTGCTGTCAGGATCATGTGCCTCAGTACAGAAAGAGGGAGCTGCTCTGTTGCAGCTCCCATTGGTTTTAACGGAACTATAAAATGTATCCAGATGTGACATTGGAGGTTTAGTAATTTTTTTAAGTTGACCAATTATAATTAAAATATTAATTATAGCTAATCTGGGCTTTTGCACTGTTCTGCATTCTTCTTGGGAGATTTGTTTTTAAATTACAGTGAGGGCAAAGTGGAAGACAGGGTAGTAGATTAAGATGTTTCCAGGTCAGGCTGAGAGACTGCTCCCATGAGACAGTTACAGGAGAAGCTTGTTTTGATGGATCTCTGCAGGAGCTCTAATTTCTGACACTCTTCAGCCTGCTATTTCCTTTGGAGAAAGTCTGTTTCCTAACATTAGTACTGCTTGGTTGAGAGATGACAATGCCATGGAAATCCTGGTTTCATGTTTCGGTACCTTGTCGATGCTGCTGCAGTGCCAGTCCCTGTGCTTTCTGCAGTGGAGCAAGATCTTCCAGCTGTGCTTGAGTTGCCTTCTACACAAGTGGGCTGGTGCCATGTAACATTAATGGAATGGAGATATCTTGGCTACCACTGCTCAGCAGTGGGCTTAGCATTCTTTCCAAGTTCCCAGTCCATCTCCCTTTCCACTTTTAGTCTTGCCAAAATGAATGCTGGGACAGAGCTGAGAACAAGCTCTGTTGAGTTAATAGGGAGAGGTGCTTCATAGTAGTGATAAAAGCATGCATAATTTTTTCCACGAGGGCCATGCTGATTCCACCAGTGCTATTTGAGCTGAGTATGTGGTGGCAGCTGGGGATACACTGGTGGAAGGCCAGGAGGTTCCTATGCCTGGATAAGCCCTGTCTGGTGAGTGGTGCCCTGTACGTGGCCAGGGAGAGGCAGCTCTATTGTATTGTCCTCATGCCTTCCTTGTGTCACCTCTCCTGTTTTTTCATCATATTTGGGGATGCAATTCTAAGCCAAAAGCAGAAAGAATATAATTGCTTCCAACTAATCGGAATAATTTTCTCTTCTCTTTTTCTTAAAAACATTTACTGAGATAAAGATGTACAGGGAACATAAACCAAGAGCAGATAAAAAGAATGACCTGGGCTTTTAGCATGTGGCTGAAGAGAAGTAATAAGAATGAGTCTAAATAACTGGCAGCAGTTCATCAGTAAAAGCACCCAAGTGAAGTGAGGCTGAGTTGGGCAACTCTCTTCTGCAGCCATTCATGTCTAGGGCTGCCACTGTCTTTGGTGCTGAGACACCTGTACCCTGAGGCCATTTGACATCCTTGTCCCTGAATATCCTCAAAGACTTGTCAATACCAAGAGCATGTTTAACAAATCCTGTCAAGTCTTAATTCAGGAGGGTTCTTAATTCACAGTCATTTCAATACCATAAATATGGCCAGAAGGGGAGACACAAATGATTTCCAGTAAGTCAAGCACCTCTCAGGCTAGAAGGCTTCAGAGAAAAATGGGAAATGGATTTGGTGAAGAAGAGAAGTACAGCACTCCCCTTTCCTCCTGTTAGAGCAACAGTAAGGGGTCATTCTGCTAGAGCTTGTCAGTAAGGGGTATGACATCTGGGGTGGCTGAGGGTGCACGATAGAAAGTCATGAGAGCTTGGGAAGGAGTGTGGCCTTCCAGCCTGTGGTGAGGAGTGCTTACTGGGGAAGTGACAGTTATGGGTTCACCACTCCACCCCCAGCAGTGGGGAGTCATTTACTCAATATATAGACATAGCAAAATGCATGGGTGCTTCTGGGGACAAGGGGTCAGGCCTGGTGACTCCTTGCTTCCAGAGGAATGTCTTTATCCCTGCTGTCCTTCCTGACAGCTTCCTCTCTCCCTCTGGCCATGTTTTCTACAACATCATGGCACAGAGTGCTGGAGGCAGGAGAGAAGGACAGGCTGTTTTGGAAACACGTATCTGTCTCCTGCCATCTGTGTTGGTGAACACAGTCCCTGGGCAGTCAGTCCTGACTCATCTCCATGAACTTAGTTCCTGGAGCCAGCTGTTGAGTGTCAGCACACGCAAATGCGTTCATGGACCATCACCCCAAGTAGCACAGTTTTTGCTTCTGAGTGTTTGTATCAAATGAGTGCAGGACTACTGCAGCGTTTTATCACAGTTTGTCTGCTTGGCATATATAATCCTGGAATATCCTTAGGTTACACAATGCCTGAGGTTATGCTGGATGTATATTCTGTCAGTTTCCTTGATTATGTAGAGCAATGTAGGACGGCTCCCACAGGCAACTAAGACGATTGTTCTAAAATGTCAGAAACCATCTTTAGGATAGGCTTATGAATATTGTTCTTTTTATAGAACTAGACTAAACAAAGGAAGATTCAACAACCTCAACAGGAGAATAAATTGACTTACTTCATCAGTGTTTAAAAGTTACATGGTGTGCCCTTCCCAGAATTTCCGTTTACTTTCCCAACACAAAGGCCCTTAACACCTTACAAGATTTGATCAAAGGGAAGAATTTGGGTATGGGCTATGTCCTGAATGGAAGTGCAGCCTGTAACTTTACTGAGTAGTTGAACGTGTGAAGTGCTGCTGCAATTTCATGATGCTTGTGGGAAGAGAAATTTTTGACTTCTCTGGGTTGTGACTAGCTGTAATTATTCTTGTTGATTTAATACATCAGAAAAGTATGTGGCATTAGCCCCCAAGGGTCTTTATATAGCAGTGTCTTGGACAATGTGAAAATAAAATACAGAACAAGTTAAAACATTGTCAATATGCCAATTAATGCCGTTACACCATTGTAATCTGAAGTGAGTTGCAGTGAAGAAAAAGACAAATATATTCTTCATAAAGAGTATAAGTAGATAGTGCAAAAAATTGGTCTGTTTGTACTCTGAGATGTATAAACAAATAGAAGATCAAAAAAGTGACTGTTAAGTCTTCCTTTATCTCTGACATGTCCTCTTACAGAAGGAGGAGTTTGGATAAACTTTCTAAATTGGAAAAGAAAAGTATAGTGTATATATTTAAAAGCAATTCAGCTTCTAGTCCCTTGTACTTCTGCTATACTCTGTTCAGCTCAAGGTACACTTATTACCACTTTGATTCAATATCTCAAATATGTATTTTTTAGGAAATCTCTTCCATTCTGCCTGTTTCCATTGTATTTCCAACACAGGCAAAAAACATTGTAAGCCTTAATGTTGTGTTAGCTCTTCTTATCTTAGGTGATTGTTTGGTGGTGCTAGGAAATACCCCTTTTCACTTCTGACTTGCCAAGTTATCAAGCATCTGAAAACTTGTATTTACAGATTCCAACAGGAATTGTAGTCCTGCTTTTATACCTGTGCTGGGGAGTTTCAGTGACATCAGTGCAATTCTGGTGCAAGGTGCTGAGGAACGGGTGCAGGCAGCAGGTGCTGTGGGAGCTGGCAGCTTGGGAATCTGCTCAGGTGGAGATGAGTCAACCTAGCCTCACAGTCCTCAAAAAAGCTCCTTCTTTTTTTGCTTGGCTTGCCTTACAGTCACATAATAATAATAAAAAAGAAGTCCAAAAATAAATTGAGGGAAGCCAGAGAAGAGCTGGAAAAGAATGGGTTTCCTTTTTTTTTTTTTAATTGTCAAAAGGGTGCTGTTCTCACATGTGTTCTCAAATAAATGACAGAAGATTTTTCATCAATGTACCAACTTAATTCATACAAATGTAACTGTGTTTTTAGCAAAGTTATTCAGCTACTTTTATGGAATTTCATGTAGGCTGAAGGGTTTCTTTGGGTGGATCTAAGAGAATTACTAAACATCCTCTGTTCCCTTCCTTTCCTCTGCCTTTTCTCTCTGTGTGCTCCTGCTGCCTTCACCTTTACTGCTCCTGGCAGACAGCCTCTTGCAGAGTCTGAGGAAGGGTGTGCTACTTCAACAGAACAATGTGAAGGACAAAATACAAAGTGCTGTCAAGTGCATGGAGTAAACAAATTGCAAAGTAATAATTAATTTTCTTTCATCTTTTTGTGGCTTTCATCTGCTAATAGCAGTGACAGAGACAGCATTTTGATACGAGTTTTCAAGACAGCTGACAGAGAACCAGTGGAAGAAATTATCAAAGTTATAAAATAAATACAAGAATTAGTTTAATACACTGGGATTGGTAGGGAAAAATGGAATATTTTAATCAAAAACCTAGTGAGTTAGGTCACAATGCTCTTTTGCATTCAAAAGAGATGTTGTTTATAGATTAAGCATGGTACATAGTATTCATTATCTTGTCTGTAAATAACAATGTATACCTTAAAGAACGGTTCAAATGCTACAACTGGGAAGCAGAAATAAGTTTTTAGGTAAAGTCTGTTACCCCAGGGGAGAACCCTGCCCAGCTGTTAAAGTGGGAGCAGAAGAGATGTGCTGAGCAGCTCGAGTTTGCAAAGTCTGTACTTCAGCTCTGAGTTAAGATGAAAGCCACAAATCAGATCTAGATGTTGAACTATCTTGAAAGGTGCTAGAAGCCTGGTGGTGTTCCCTAGCATTTGCTAGAGGAAAATTGTTTGAGTCAACTAACATTCGTCTCCTCTACCACCCTTAATCGCCAGTGTCCAGCCTTTTCCCTGCCCATGTTTGTCTCAGCTGCTGTGGGTTTTATAATCTCTCTGGCTACATGTGGTTTCACCAAGTTGCTCAACCTTTCTTCTAGTCATAGTGCCCTCTCATACATCTTCTGTACATGAGGATGTTTTCTTAATGCTAGGGCATGAACCTGGTAGAGCATTTCTAACTGATTTAGTGGATGAAAGTGTTCTAATTCATCAAAATAGTCAATACCATTTTTACATGAGGATTATTTCTATAGATATCCTTGCTGGGAATTCGCAGTGAAGTAGGTCATCTTTCATACAAATAATCACTAACTTAGGGGAAAATAGATTGTTTTATTAGCTGGTTCTAATTTAATAGATGATTTATAGGCTACTTAGTCTTGTATACAGAAATCAGAATGAGAAAGTTTGTTGTTTTTTTTTTCCCTTTGTTGTGACAATTGTTGCAGTTGTAGCTAAGGGATAAAATAAATTAGCCCATTTTCACTGGATAGCTATGTGTTGACTGGATATTGTAAGTCTTTTGGTCTTATTAGTCCAGTTTTTTATCTAGTTGAAGAAAACTTGTTTTCTAGTTTACTGAAGATTTCTGTTGAAATATTTGTTAATCTAAAAGCATTGAAACAAATCCCAAGATTGTAATGAAACCCAAATAAGGCTGAAAAATTATGCTGGTATGAACTTATGGGACTGTAAAGAATTAGAACAAAAGTTTGAAGAAAAATTAGTATGTTAATGGTTTGTATTCATAGTGCACATATTAAGAGAAAAATCAGCCAAGTGAGGGTAGCTTCAAGCATTCTAGGAATTTTCGTATTGTACTTGAAGCTCTGTCCCTTTTATGGCAATTGTAAGTCAGTTATCTGCTAGCAGAATAAAAAAGGATAAATCCTGGCTACCATAAAACCAAGATACATGTGAAAGCACTAATTGTGGCCAAAGCTCAAAAGATTTTTTTAGCTGTAAATACACATGTTTTTTAACAGTTTGTAAGAACAGGCAAGGAAGACTAAAACTACGTAAATGCTTATAATATAACAGCTTTGCTTGAGAAAAATATGAGTAACTTTTAAATTTTTTATTGAAACTAATTTTTTTTTTTTTTAGCTGAAGTGTATTGACTGGGGCTGTATCTTTGTTAAGAACAGCTGCAGTTTTTGGAATCAACATGGAAATATTTAGAGAAAAGCAAAGAATAGCAAGCGGTATAAATGAAAGTGAGAAGCAAGGGGAAAGTTGAACATTATCCTAGGAAGTCTGTGTTCTCATCCTTCTTTTTTCAAATGGCACAGTGATTCTGAGGATTCAAGGCAGCATGACACATTCCAAGGGGCCAGACTGGAAACCAGGGTAAGAAACCAGGGCAAGAAGCATCCCAGAAGCCAGGGGTTAGAAGAGATTGTAAAAATCTGATATTACAAGAAGAAAAAGTCAGGAAAGGACTAAGTGCTAGAGCCCTGCACTTGCAGTTATGCTTAGCTGGACAACAACTGTGGGAACTGGCTCTGGCCCCTGCCACCAGTTGCAAGGACCCTCCAGCTGGCAGTCTCAGCCTGGAAGGGGTTGTTCCTGTGATCATTGCTGGTAAATCCCAGCTGGGAGAAGACTTGGACTTGGCTTCTGGTGCTGTTAATTCTTATGCAATGTAATCCTACTGTCTGTGACTTTCTACTACTATTTTAAAACTTACTTCCCAGTATGGACCGTGGTGATCCAGCAAATGTTGCACCAGCTTAAAGTCATTGGGTTAAATAACGTCTCGGCTCATGTCCTTGCAAATGCCAAAATAATAACTCAAATCATGCAGAAAAATAGATCCATCTTGTTGGGGATGTGCCTTTGAAAATGTGCTCTGATTCACACTGGTCAGACAAACAGTGGATGCTGATTTCTGATGC
Source organism: Pachyramphus minor (assembly GCA_013397135.1). Classification (NCBI taxonomy): domain Eukaryota; kingdom Metazoa; phylum Chordata; class Aves; order Passeriformes; family Tyrannidae; genus Pachyramphus; species Pachyramphus minor. Next base: position 489,940 of record VYXB01008512.1, on the reverse strand, counting down.
ATTTTCCAGGAATTATGTGCTTGGTTGGGACAGAGCTTGTGATGGTAAATGAACTGGATGTGTCGTGAGTATAAAAAAGCTTTGAATGGTAGCCCCTGAGATGTGCAGGCAGGCAACTGCTGACCTAGCAGTGATTCTAGCTCAGTCCTGTCAGGTGCAGATTTCCTCAAAGTTGCTAATAATTTCAGCTTCCATTTAATTGAGTTTTAGAGTAGTCAAAGGTGCTACGGGCATGGAAGATTTTTTCGTAGAGCATCATGGAAACCAAAGAAGATAATGGAAAAGATAATTTTGACCCATGCCAGAAAACTGCATGGGTCAAAAATGAGGAAGAGTATTTTGTGAGGATGCTTCTGTGTACCATCATTATAAGAATCATGTTTTCTTCTTACTGTCTTCAAATAAAATCTTTTAAGGAACAAGCCTAGGAAACAATTGCCTTTTTGTGTCACCACAGCCTTTGCGAAGGTAACATACCGACCTACTAAAAGGTGTTTGTTCTAAATGCCTTTCTTGCATTCAAAAGCACGGATACCACAGGAGCTGCTGGTGCTGAAATGGACTTGGCAGTGTTAAATCCAGAGGAGAAGGTCTCTTCATTCTTCTAGTCACACTACTCCTGGATGCTACCAGGTCTGCAGAAAGTACAGCTATGCAAAACACATGTGGATATTATCAAGACTAACTAACCCTATGTTAGGGCCTGAGATGGCATCTACATGGTCCCTGTGTCACTGGCATATTATGGTTTTGGTCCAAAGTCGCAAATTACCAATTCTGTGCACAACTTTCGTCACTCACACAGTATAAGACACATCTGTGCATTGACAGACATGTAAGTCTGGACTCTATTTCAGCAGAAGACTTTTTATATTTGTTTGACACATCAATATTTTTTATTTTAATAAATAGTGTCCTCTTGGTTATAATTTAATGGAATCAATTTAACTTGCAAAAGAGAATAGCATGCAGAACTTAATGCAATGCCAAAGCAGTCTGTGTACTGAGTATCTTTTGTTGAGCTCAGATTTATTTTAGCTGGACTGTTACTCTGTACCACAGGGCCCATAAGCAATTCTTTGTTTTTTGTAAATCCCCATTCATCATCATAGATTAAAATCTGAACTTTTCATGACCAAAATGTGAAAAGTTCTGCATTTCCCACCCTGGACTCGCTCAGATGCGTGCCATGATTGCAATGTGTAATATGCAATTACACGGAATGGGTTTGCACATGGTGCTGTGTGTATCTGTATTGTCGAAGAAAAATTATGAAATTGATTGATATGGGAAGCTGCACACGTGATTGTGTTATGTCATGTACTGTTTAGGATAATAACCGTACATCTGGTAAATGTGGTTCAGCTGTCTAGAAAATTATTTCATAGTTCTGAATCCAAAGATATATAAATCATATCAAATCAGTCATGAAAATGGAGAATGATTTCTCTGTGAACTTGCACATATTACTGGATGAAGTACTGCTGGAAATAGTTGAATGTTGTGATGTACTTAAAACAGTTGAGGACAACTGGTGAATTTCTAGAATGTTAGGTAAAATGTGAAGTTTTTGTACAACACCTCCAATGAAAACAGAATTTATAAGTTTCTATGTAAAATGATCTGTTTCTTGTAAATATCGTTTGCCGTGTTAGAAAGTGTAAAGTGCAGAATTCCTGTGCTTAGATTTATAGTATTAGATGAAAGCTGCCAAGAAAGCATTTTTTAAATCTGAAGCATGTCATGCTAAAGGCAAAGTTATGATGTACTTTCATACCATCTTAGAGTTGTCACTGGTGGTGGGCAGTGATCTGCGCATTTCCTTCAGGACTAATAATTAACCTGACAGCCCAATATTAAGTGATATAAATTATAGGAATTCGTCATTTGACTGAATTTTGGTGCCAATGCTTCAATATCTGACTGGCTGCAGGAATTTAGTGTAAATCTGGGTTTGTTTTTGGAGAAGCCGTCAGCTTCTTTAGACTGGTTATTTACCTGCCTCTCTTTGGGAAGGTGGAAAAGGTGGGACTGTAAAAGAGTCAAGGCACTTTGCATGTTGTGATAGTACAGGGGTAGTAGCTGGACAAAGAAATAATTTCTAAGTATATGGGCTGGGTAAGACCGATGGCCACACTTAGTCATCCACCTGTGCCTTGCCATGTGTGCTGTGCTCTCTGTGGGACAGATGGTGTTTCAGCTTGTTCCTTACACCTGCTTTACTGTGGTGTATGAAAAAGGCATGTTGGCTTTTTCTTTCCTGGCTGGTGCCTCCTATACATTTAGCCTTGCAGGTGAGTCAACACCATTTGCCTTTTGCTGGCTGTCAGCACCTGCATTTGAAGCTGCTGAGGCTTGGACTGGGCAGCAGCAAGGATGAGGTCCAGGAGGACCAGCAGCAGCACCCGCTACCCATCATCCCCGGGGAGAGGCAGAGAAACGTGTCAGCTGGCAGGCTGTACATTACAAGTCAGACACTTGGCAGGTTGCATCTGCTTTGTATGAGCTCAAGGATGTCCAACTAACATCTGTCACCCTTTGCCTGTCTTGCTGGGACTGGAGAGGTTTGTTCTCCAGTAGAACCTGAAGTGGTAATGTTGCTGCATCCCTGCATGGAGCTGTCTTTGAAGCTGAACTCTCTGGCTGATTGCAGTAGCAAACCAGAGCTCCCTAATGGCAGTTACATCCCCTTCAAAACCTACAGGCAATGAGAAAGGGGAGGGAACAAGCTGTAGAAGAGCCAGAAAATGTCAGTAAGATCTATGTGTCTTTTTTTACTCTTAGGGTGTTTCAATGATTTGTTTATGGTATGAGAAATTACTTCTGTCACTGAAGAGTTATTGCATGTGGGGAAGTGGTCTCGATCAGCAGAGTAAAAATGAGTTTCATCACCTTGGCTGTTGGAGGGTTATTTTATATTAACGTTATTACTGAGGGAAAAAACAGGCTGGTCAGATGTTCTGTGCCTGTTTTTCTCCCTTGTAACCAGCCTTGCCCTGTTCCATGTCATGTCTCTAACCTCTTTATTTTTTCATGTTAGTTTTTTGGAAGCAATGATGGGTTCATCAATGAAACATAGTCAGTTAAAATAGAAGACATGAAAATATATGCTATTATCTAATGTCAGGATGCCACTAAAAGTTTCTGGATGTGCTGAGAAGTGAGAAACTACTTAGGTGTAGTGATCGAGGTAAACTAGCAAGGGAAAAGTATCTCCTCAGACTTTTGGGTCAGTCATCAAAGAGATTTTTTTTAAAAAATAAACATTAACAAAGAAAGATCTTCTAGAATGTTATCAGTAGAGTACAAGGCAGTTTTTTTATAGAGTTTGGCCCAATATTTCCCACTGTTAAGTGAACACTTCAAACTAGCTTCAAAGATGGTGAATGTATTTCTTGGTACCCATTTTTCTCCTTGTTGTAACTTTTAACAGTGTAAGAGAGATTTGGGTGGGATCTCCTGCTAGTCTCTTAGTCCAGAGGTGTTTTCAGGGAAGATGGACTAAGAATATAAGAGTGACTGAAACCCAAAAAATTTTCTGGCTGTGCCCAGCAGGTATATTTTTTCTGTTTTTAAGGACCACTCACAGTTGGTGCAGATCACAGCATTTAGAATCCCTGTGAAATGCAGGAATACATTTGGGGTTTTTTTGGAAAAAAAGGAATCCAAAATGTTTAGGAATGAATATGGGAATAGAAGGTGACTTTTGGGGGTGTTTTTATTGTGTTTCTTATTCCAAGCCTTATCAAGAAATACTGTAAAGAAAAATCTGGGAGAAAAATGCAAAAAAATATGCATTATGTAGTATTGTCTCAGAATAGGCAGTAAAATAATTGCCAGGGTAATGAAAAAAATTGCCACTGCACTTTTATTTATCAGAATTCTTTCTAAAATTATAAATAGTTGAATAAACAACTTCTTTTTGGAACCTGCAGTATCAGCCAAACACAATTCCTCTACACTGCAATCTGTACTGTTCTCAATCCTGTACTAAGTATGCTGTTGTGTATTGGCATATTATGTTTCTTAAGATTTTTTCAGCATTTTTTTCTTTTAGAGTACTTGTGCACATACTTGTTTCTGAAATCTTCATTTTTGTTTACAAGTTACTGATATTGACACTTTTTCAGCATTATTTTCTCTCTGTTCTAGATATATTCCATTGGTGTCTACCCACAGAAGTATGTGCTAATAGAACCCCATCAGAATTACATGTAATATTCAAAAGTATTTTGTCATTCATTTCATGCAAACATATCTAGCACTGCTCACTCATTTTAAGACTAGGTGTTACAGTATGAATGTCGGGCTGGCCAACAGGAACAACAACAAGTGGTGTCATGAGAGAATAAGAAGCTCTATTTTCAAGCAGACATCAACATTAATACAAAATGTCCAGTAACTGTGTCATTTGCTGATTGGATATTTATTACGTAAAGCACACTAACACCTTTTTCATTGGTGAGTTCTAGTCTAAGAAAGTTTTGCTTTTTAATGAGGGTCCAACAGATAGTAACATGGTAACTAATATAATCTACATCTTAAGTTTAACATAAACACAATTAACGCATACCTAAATATCTACGTGTCTCTTTGCTCTCTTGAGCATGGTCTCACTCCTCTGCTAATACAATCTCTGTTGTCATGGAAATGATCTCAGGGCTCTCTACATGCCCCTGTATTCTATGGACATGGTCTCAGGCCTTCAAACTCAATGTCCTCTGCTAAAGCCTTCGCAGGCTGGCTGCTTAAGCCCACAACTAGGAGGTACGTTATGTGTAATGTAGATAAAACCTCATTTTGTTAAACCATCATCTGTTGCAGATATTCTTTTTTTTCTCTCCCCTCATTCTGTTGTATTTTTCTTCAGGAAAAGTATGATACCCCCTGCTCTCTCTCCGAACACCTTTAAAACCTGTGGAGACTTCTCACATCTAAGTCAGGACCATGGATTTAGATAGATAATAGATAAAGGAAGAATAACAGTTCCAATGAATGTCTTTACCAATAAAATGGGCATAACCTATATTCTGATTCAGTGGTAAAAATGCTGGGGTTTTTCCCCCTCTTCTTTCAAGTTAAATTATGAACTTTCTCACTGTGCAGTCTTAGGTTTTGTTTTCCATTTTATTCGGTTCACTGACATGTTCCATCAGACCTTTTTAGATATGAAGCTATGGACATTGCATCATATCCAAAGGAGTGTATGTTTCAGAAATAAACCTCTGGACATACACTACGTGCCACAAACCCCTCTGGGGCTGTCATTTCTTGTTTGAATTTTCCAGTGCAATCGTTGCCTCTCCAGTGGTTCCCCTCCCATTGCACATCCACTTGCTCCCTCAGCTACAGGCAGAGTTGCAAACAGGTTCAGATACTGCAGCCTGAAGGGATGGATCCGGGATGTTTGTAAGGAGCTTGTCTTAGTATGAACTTGGTACTGTTCTTTCCCTTTCCCCTATCCCATTTGGTACATAGAAGGAACTCTTCTCCATGAGCATCTCCAGCTGGCTGCTCAGGTACCCCGTTTGAGCAAATAGCATGGATCTCTAGCTCCATAATACTATTCAACTGCTCATCTCTTTCCTCTCCAAGGATAAGGTCAGCTTGGATCTGATCTGTTGGACTGAGGGAAATGTTGCAGGCAGTATCCAGTCCAGCAGCAGATGAGTGTGGCTCACTGCACACGGAGGAGCAGAAATCCAGTCCTTATTTTGCCACGGGCTGATTTGGCAGCTATAAGGCATATTTTTAGTCTCCCTGTGTCTCCCTTTCCCAAAACTGAAGGAAGGATAACAAAATTTCCTGATCTTCAAAGTAAGATATAAATAAATTGTATGATATTCTGTGATAGGGATTATACAAAGCCTGAAGGTGTGTAATAAAAATGAATTTGATGGAGATTGAAAACTAATTTCTCAGTATCACCAGCTTCAAGAGTAAAAGGAGTTCACACGTCCCAGAAGTTGGCAGCACACTGTACCCCATGACCTAACATGTAACTCTGAGTTGCCAAGCTTTTTCCTGTGTTGGCCTTTGCTGCTCTAATTTCTAGGTGTTTTTGAAGTAACCACTGAGACAGAAACTTTAAATACAGAGGCTAAATATCAGAATGGGAAAAAAGGTGAATGATCAAGGGGAATTTTGTCATAGAGTTCAGGACAGTGCACCTGATTAACTGGGGATTTCCATGTGAAGCTTTTATTTTGGCTACGTCTCTGTGACCCTCTTGGAGAACAAAATAATTCCAAACTTTATTACAGTATATTTAAAAGCATAGCTTCTAAATTGTTTCTGCTTAGGGCCCTAAAAGAGACCCTTGTCTTTTTTCTACAAGAAAAGGCAAGTATTCACAGAATTATTTGGAGAAGTAAAGGTAGAGGAGGAAAATAAAAGTAATCTGACAGACTAGCTTTAAACCTACATACCTTCTGATGCCCACCAGTTTTTATGAGGTAAAAACGGCCAAAATCTCCATATAAATTTATTTTTGTGGTTAAAATAGTCTTTTGGAAATGGAAATTTTAACTTTTTAATTTTTTTTTCTAGTTTAATGTGAAATTCCTGTCCAGTGAAAGAAGGGGAAATGAAGTAAATTAATAAAGGAAAGGCTTGCCAACAAATGATAAGCTTTGGATTGTTGTAAATAATTATAAACAGTTCAGTGTCGCTAGGAAAGTATGTTACCTGCTCTTCTCTTCCCCCACTGCTAATTGAAAATAGGGGGGAATGATTATATTTCTTTACATTTAATTTTACAGCATTGAAAAAGACAGGAATCCAGGCTGTTCTCAGCTGGATAACAAACAGTAGAGCTATTCTTTTGGTCTGAAAACCCTGACTTCGTAGGGAAAAGTGATCCAACTACTTCCAAAACAGGCACATCTGTATAGTGTACTTTGTCTCTTGTAGATTCTTAATGTATGCTTCACCAGATGAAAAATGGGTGAGATACATGTAGAGTTCCATTATAAAAGGCATGAAACTACACCTGATTCAAAAATTTTAGGCACCCCTATATTTTTTTTATTTAGAAAAGATAATATCAATACTACCTATTTTAGGTAGTATGGCAGACAGCTTCTGTTCTTCATTCTCCTCACTACTTGTAGTTTTTGGGGGGCACTTAAAAATTTACCTGTCTTAAATGCATTTGCAAATATTAAATAATTTTTTGCATCATTATGAAAATAAATTTTTCTGTATTCAGGTGCTGAAATACAGAAATCGAGGTGGAAATGCAAAGCAAGTGTCAAATCATCTGACTTTATTCTCATTTTCTCTTGAAAGTGCAGTGTGTTGAGATAGAAGAAACATGAAATTTAAACATGACTATTAAGTGAGAGGTGGATGTGATTTTGTTTTCATAAGCAGTATTTTTTGCTTGTAGATAATTTTCCATGTTGAGTTGAATAGGACAGCTCCCAGCCACTGTCAGCTCCTTGCCCCAGTAATACCAGGTAGCAATGATGTAAGTATTGCCAAACCCACTGGTGGGGCAAAAGACCTGCTGCCTTTCCCAAAAGAGTAAGAAGAGGCAGCCTTCTGAGCAAGCCTTCGTGCTGCCATTGTAGTAGGAGTAGAAGAATAGTTAGCCACACCATCTAGATATTGGCAGTCAAGGTGTTTGGTCTCTGTTGTAAATACTCTGTGAATAATTTAACAAGCTTGGACAGGATAGGAAAGCAGGCTGGACTGACCTGCTGGTTATTGCTAAAGTGGCTGTGTCCCACAGGGCTGCCAAAAGATACATTTCCACTCCTTTTTCTCATGTATGTCAGTGTCAGTGTTCATTTTGCAATAAGCTGTAGTCCATTTCAGCCCAGCTGGTTCCCAGTGCTGGCTCCTGGTAGGGCTGGCTGCTTGACAGTCGGTGTTGGCACACAAGAGGGAGCGGGACTGCAGCCAGACCGCAGTTGTTAACAGCAGCAGGGATTTGGGCTGTGCTGCAGAAACTGTGTTAGCCACAGCTTCAAGGTATGGTTTCACATTAGAGCTGGACTGACCTAGAGGAGGGGTGGAGGATGAGTAGGACTGACCTTCTGGTCACAGCCAGCTATTAGCTTGCTTCCCCACACTGCATCCTTGCTCCCTCTCTTTTCTGTTTGCATATGGAGCGGCGGTGGCCAGTCATGATGTGTGGTGAAATGGACTTCCCTCTCACTGCTGTCTATATGCTGACATGGTATTAACATGTCTTCATACAGAGAAAATACTTAAAGAGTATTCTGTTTTCATAGTCAAGCTTTGTGGAACCTAAACATGGGCCCCTTTTGCATCATTCTAGCCTTTAACTGCTTGATGGATTTCACAGGATCCCATCTCATTCAATACACAGAACAGAATGTTCTTGCTGAGCAAGGGAGGATGCAGGAATTTTTGCCTTACTCTTCACTTTCTGGGCTTGTTTCTTATTTAAGATCTCATAGTCAAGTTGTGCTTTGAAGGCAGAAAAAGTGCCTTCAGCTTCTTAAGAGCTACCTATGGCTTTTATCACAGTAGTACCTGAATGTTTTGGAAAATCACATACTGACTTTTATAAGCATACTTCTGTCTGTGCAATCCAGAATGGTGCTTTAACCTTTCCTAAAGCTTTTGTGGCTATTTGCTGACTCTTTGGGAGAGGAAGCCTAGAGAAAGTAATGTCAAAAATATCTCCTAATTAGAATTCAGTACCATTTCATGGTTTACTTTTAACACAGTAACTTTGACTGAAGCCAGGTCTTTGAGATCTTTGGTCTGAGAAAAGATCCACCACTAAACACATAGAAAATGGGGAATTTGTAATTAGTGACTGCCTGTGAAAAGTGTGGAAATGATTTGTGAAGTACCTTCAATTGGTTTCATCCAGGGCACCACTCAACAGCATTAACCGGGAAGTATCTTTCAGTTTTCTGTCTCAGCTTTGTGTGCATAGGATCACAGAATCACAGAATATGCCAAGTTGGAAGGGACTCAGAAGGATCACTGAGCCCAACTCCTGACCTTGCACAGGACCATTCCCAAGAGTCACATCAGGTGCCTGAGAGAATTACTCAGATGCTTCTTGAACTCTGTCAGGCTTGGTGCTGTGACCACTTCCCTGGGGAGCCTGTTCCAGTGCCTAACCACACTCTGGGTGAAGAACCTGCAGCTACCAAGCAGCAATCATGCAGGCAGTCTGCTTTAGGATTGCAGAACCTACTGCTGAGATTTCATATTCTCTTTAAATGGATCTGAGCAAGGCTGCTGCTGGCCGGGGACAGCCATGGTGTCTCACAGCTCATACCTGTTTTCAGAAAGGCTAAGTGTTTTCCATCGGCCAGTTCCTTGCCGTGTAGCAAAAATGCAAGGCAGATACGGTGATGCAAGCTTGGCCAGGCCAGGCTGGTGTGGAGGGCTTGGGTTGCCACAGAGCAATAGTAGTTCAATGACTTCAGCCTGTCATGAAAGCAGAGAGCTGCTTGAGAAGAAAGAAACCCTCTGCTCAGGGCAGGCTTGTATGAAGTTCACATTTCCTGACTTGCTTTAGCTTGGAAGGAGAAGATTGTAAATCTAAAACCTTCAAAAATAAATCAAAGAACAAAGTGAGTTGATTAAAAAAAAAAGGAAAATGTAATAATTTTTCAATTTTGATTCTTTCAAAAAAGATTTTTTTTTTTTTTATCCTAAAATTGTGAAGTGTAGCTCTGTCACAGAGATTGTGAGGAGAGGTACCTGTTCCCTTCTGCTTTCAGTTATCCTGTCACTTTCTTAGGGCAGGAGGAAGGTGTGGTGTTTAAAATCCTTCCTGAAAGGTTTCATAGTTACTTCCTGAAAGCAGTGGTGAAATGGAAATTAGTTTTTCTATGTTGCATCCAGTCTCCCATTTGATCCACCAGAGACTGCACTTTTTGCTTCTTCCTTCTCATTTTTTCAGCCCGGTGTCTTTCCCCTGATTGTATTGGGGTTTTTTTTTAAACCTTGTCTATTTATCTTACCTGTCATCCTTTTGCTCCTCATTCTTTTGTCCTAATAGTCCAGTTCCAGTATGTTTGACTGTTATTTCAGCCTTACCCATCTCTCTTCATATGAAGCCAGTTGACCTTACATATACTGGCAGGGCTATAAGCTTTGCCTGTACTAAGGAAGAAAAGTGTATGCAGCAAACTACAGGTTTTGATGTTAGCATTCTGTATGTTTGAGTATTTTGCCTTTTTAACTGCTTGTGAACAGCAGTTCCCAGTTTACAGCTGCTTAATCTGTTTGATTACAAATGCTTAGTCTGTGCTCCTCTTTCTTTCTTTTGAACTATTGCCAAATATAACTCATATGTCTGAAAACGTGGAAGAGTTGATGGAACAACTGTCTTTTTCCCTGGAAATAGTTCGGTGGGGTTGCCTTGGTGGGGTTCTGTGTTGTGTTTATCTCTGTCCCCTCCAGTGCTTAAAATTACCATGAGAAAATGGAAAGTTCAGATGCTGCAGGACTTGCAAACCTGCTTTCTATGTCACAAATATGAAGCTTTCAAAACTAGCCAAAAGCCAAAACTAGCTAAAAGCTTGGTTGGAACAACTGGAGAATGATAAAATCTATGAATTCAGATGAAGCAATTGTGAAACAGCAATATGGTTATTTTTAGGCCTTATGTAGACAGATGCAGGTTTTTGCAACCTGTTTTGAATTATCTCTGGTAATATAAAATTGAATATTATTATTAACTGTGTAAAACTCGAGGTTCTCCTAAGCACCACTGTCTGGCAGATCAGTGTTGGCACTGTGACATGTCCTCCTACACTTGGTGCCTTCTATGCACTGTTGGTAGCAGGCAGCCCCAGCTGTCTACTGATGGCAGTGAGCACTTTGAAACTGATTTTAACCTGGTATGCATTACACATATATTAAACACGCAGTGTATTGTGACATTTCTCTAATTATCTCTTTAAAGTAATAATTAATTAAAAAAAGATAATAGTTGTCAAAAAAGGTCATGATATGCCTTTCCTGAATAAAGTAATTTGACGCTGTGAATCTGGATAAGCAGTGTGATGTAATTTTATACAGCACTTAAGACAATCTGCTGATAAGCTGAGTGGAAATGCAGTAGAAGGGAAAAATTAAGAGGATTGAATGTAACATTACAACAGGTGTTTTATAGCTTGCACATTCATTAATTTCAAAGCTTATAAAGACTAGAAAGCTCTCCGTAGTTTCAGAGAGCTTTAGTTTATATCTTGAACGTTGGACCTAGAACTGTACTAAGACTTAGAAATGAAGAAGGAAACTAGAAGAAACCTGACAGCCAAAAGTTCCTCCTCCACTGGAGTTCTGTGTTCTGATTTTGCTAAATGGGATCAGCAAATATCAACACTGTCTCCGTACAATGCTCAACATCCACTGGACGGACTATGTGACCAATACATCTGTTCTTGAACAGGCTGCAGTCACAAGTATTGAGGCCCTGCTGCTGAGAACACAGCTGCATTGGGCAGGGCACGTCTCCAGGATGAAGGACCACCACCTCCCTAAGATCGTGCTCTATGGTGAACTTACCCCTGGCTGCCACAAGAGAGGAGCCCCGAAAAGGAGATACAAGGACTCCCTGAAGCAATATCTCAGCCTTGGCCATATTGATCATCACCATTGGTCTACTCTGGCCTCCAACCAGGAGGCTTGGAGACACATTATCTATAACGCTGCTGCTTCCTTTGAGAACTCGCGCAAGATCACTCTCTAGGAGAAAAGACAACGCAGAAAGAATCGCGTCCTGTCGTTGCCACCTGGGGAATCTTTTTGCTGTGCCTTTTGCAACCGGACTTGTCTGTTGTGCATTGGCCTTTTCAGCCATCAGCGAACCTGCAGCAAGCGCGGGTAGAGCCCTTCGAAAATCTTCGTTTGTGAAGCCAAGCCATGATGATGAGATATCATGGCATAAACATAGCTTAGCAAGAATCACTAAAAAGTTTGAGGATGGAGTTGGCTCCTTTGGCTATTGTTGATGTTTGAATAAGAACTGGTTTTTTTTATTAAAAGTGAACAAATACTAGAATTACATGACGTCTTTTAAATGTTTATGGGGGCCGTGGCTTTCATAATGCATAAAACTTCAAGGAAAATAAGTTGTGCTTTTTGAACAACAAGATTTAAAATCTCACTGTTGGTATTTCATTGGTGTTTAGGACCAATTCTTTTAAAGAGTTTTGCTTTTAATATAAATGAGTAATTGTTTTACATTTTCAAAGGAATAATAATGACATTGTGTTACATTCTAGATAGTTCGGCGTTTAGGAATGCGACTTTTATTTTAAGGTTGCATGGGATCTCCCAAAGGCATTTCACTTTTGACCTTTAGATGAAATAAATGGATGTTCCCTTTTTGTAGAACAGACAGAGCCTGGTGGTAAAGTGTAAAGGCATTTCTTATTTAGCACAAAGTCAAGCTTTATGTGGGGAATTAGATATACAGATTAAGCAGCAGTACTAAAATGAAGTAATGCCAATATAATACCAATATTGTTTTCACCCTAAATAAGTTTACATTCTTAGACTCAGACTGCTAATGTACATCTGCATTATTAGCTCTGCCTTTAGCTCCTTTGCTTCTATTTTTCCATTCATAATTTCATAGCAAGAGATGCCTGTGTGTGTTTATATGTGTGCTGAGGGTCAGGCTTTATTTCTACTGAAGTTCGAAGTGTCTGTCTCGTGAGGTAGTACGTGTATTTGTTAGCAGGTATGTCTGAGTTTCACAGTAGAACAGTTTTGGTTCTAGGTAACTGGAGATAGATGCCTAGATTGCAACTTCTGCAGTTGTGTGTCTTCCTTTTATTATGGTGTTTGTAACACATTAATACTTTCAGCTGTTCTGCAGGGGATGGTATTTGCAATGGTTTTGTGTGGCATTAATTTTTTTAAATTGTAAATGTGCTGTAAATGGATTTTATATGTTAGAGAAGGCAAACTTAAAAAAATGCTATACACTGGAAACAAAAGATGAAGACATTTATTGTGATGCTCAGTAATCTGTAGCAATCCATTCATGGCTATGAACCAGCTTTTTTGAAGTGTAGAACCAATCAGAAGAAGCAGGCTCTGAACTGGCCAGGTGGGTTGTCCAGCTTTCCAGCAGTGAGATATGACCCTGAGGGATGACCAAGGTTTCACTTGTCAGTTCTGCCCACCCCAGAAAACTATACACAGATGAGCCGTACCAGTGGCATTGAAATGTCTACTTCCATTTTCAGGCACTTGATTTAGATGTACCAACAAAGATGACAAAACTCACTAACACCCTTCTTCTCCATCATCTCACCTCTGCTGGACCTGCATGGTTTGAGGGAAAAAATAAAGACAAAATATTGTACAGATAATGTATTAATCACTCTCCTGTAAACTATTACCCAACTGGCATTGTATGGGGTAAAGTATATCCCAAGGGCAGAGTGTGGCATCTCAGTACTATGGTGCTGTGCTTTTGCTTTTTCAGGATACTTATAAATGAGTTTTGGTACTTAAATGGATTATTGCTCAGTTAATTTTTTTTTTTAAACAAATTTAGATCAAAATTGGAATCTTGCACAGGTCTCATTTTATTGAGAAGCAGGGCATTAGGGCCTGAAAGGGATTTCACAGAAGCAAGACCTTTCGAAGAGCACGTTCTTCTAAAACTGTTTGAGAGGCCTGAGCTTTGAATAACCTGAGTTAAGTGCAATGATTTCTTTGTTTTGCTGAACCACCTCACCTCTGTAGTTTGAGCCCCATTTTGTATTTAGATGAAAGAACTGCAGAGAAAGTTAAAACTTCCAGGTGCAATAGTGCCTGCAGATTTGCTTTTGTAGGTGAGAGATGGCTCCAGCAGATGAGGAGAGAACAGATACCTTTGTGTAGGCTTCTGCTTTGCGGCTTTCTTCTGACTATTTGTTTTGTGGATGCACTTGAGCTTTGATGAGCTTTCTATACTGCTTGCTCCCAGTGCTGGGCTCTGGTGTTGTGAAGAGACTGGATTCTCAGCTCTCTGCCTGCTTTTGATTTTATCAAAGGTAGAAACAAGGGAGGGAGGGGCATTTCACTTCCCAGTATCCTTCTCAGGAGTTAAACTGATAGATGGAGAGAGGATCCAGCCTGGCCACTGTTTAAGCCAAGCAAGTTGGACTAGGCACTGGTTCTACTTTGTGGTGGTAGGGAATACAGAAAGAGGTGTTTGTCCCACTGATTTGATTTGTCCTATGGGCTTGAACTAACACACCTGTTTCTGTCTGATGGTCAGGGATATTTTGATTTTGAAAAGCTGTGGAAATAGTTCCATAACTGTGTAGCTTTGCTTATGGGAAAGTGAAAGGATGAGTATAGTTATAAACTAAAAATTCTCAGTAACCTGTTTTGAACTATGGGCATAGAAATTTGGGGAAGGTTCTTTACTTTTAAGAAGTATGCCAGTGTTAGAATTAGCAGGTGGAAAATTGGAAGCACAAGCATTGGTAGAGAGCTTCTTGTTCCCTCCATGGCAGGGGGACAAGGGGACCAAACCATGTCTGTGTAAGGGTGACGGTGGGAAGCAGTGTGAATCAGATGCACCCAAAATACAGTTTCCTGTTTCATAGAAACAGTGAGTTCAGCAATTCCCCTCTCTGTGTTGGCTGCAGAAAAAAAACCATTCTTGCGTTCTTCCGAGTATTTAACCCATCATCCAGTTACAGTTGTGAAAAGTACAAAAAGATTGGTGTCCATAAAAGGAGATAATTTGAACTTAATGGGGGCAGCTCTGTGTCACACAGAAATGGAATGCAGGCCATCATGCCTTTCACTCTTGTGTTCTGCTCTATTAAATTAATCTGCCAATTTAATTCATGTCTGTACTAAACAAAACTTTACATGACATAACAGAAATTAGCTTGTGTTTCTGCCTGGTTGCCTTGGCTCTTTCATAATACTGTAACTTTCTGCCTGCCTGAAGACAGCAGAGTGAGCCTCAGTGTGGGCTGAAAAGCAGGAGATTGAATAGTTGAAGCTCAGGAGTTGATTAAAAGGTTGGCCAAAATGTCCACCCTGCCTCTGCTGTGCTCCCTGATACATATTAACCTAAATGGGTTAAATATACAACTTGATTTATGAAGCACAAAATTGCTTCAGCAAATGAAAACTACCTAAGACTGTAGATGTAACCTATTTCATTGCCCTCATTTATTTTTTTCTTCAGTTAATAAGTTAGCACATTAGTTACTGAGATTAATATAGGGTGCAATAAATGAAATTCTGAGTGTCTGACTGTGTTTGATGAGCTTGGAGCATCAAAATCAGGTAAACCTGATGATGACTGCCCCTAAAGTTTAAGGCAGATGGATTTTACACCAGAGAACTGCATGTGGGAAAGATTGTATCTTAAAACACTGGAAATGGAGATTAGAGAGGAAGCAGCTTTGCCCAGGTGGTTGATGACCCTGGCAATGGAGCTCACTTGGAAGTCTGGATGCCCTTGGTGCTGGGTGCTGTGCTCTCCCCCCGCCCTGTTGCTTTAGCTATAAGCAGGTGGTAGGCCCAGGATAAACCTGTTTCTGTTCAGAGGGGCTGCCATGTTTCTGACCTCAGACAAAGTAGGGGACAGAAGTAAGCCTCTGTTTTGTCCTGTTCTTCCCTGAGAGAGGACCCTGTAGCTGTCGAGAGGATGAGGGTGACAGCAGGGACTCAGTGGAGGGAGGGAAAGGTGCCTGTGACAGCGGTGGTCAAGCGAAGATGTAACATATAGGAGCTCTAATATTTGCAGCCTGGTTATGCTGCCCCAAGTGTGACTAATGCTTGGAAGACTAATGGTCAGTTGCCACCATTGATCTGTTAATTGAAGATGGCTTTTTCTTAATCTCCTCTATTGCAACATGTTGGAGATGTGCGTCACTGGATGTTTACTGTTGAAGATTACTGATGTTCTTCCAGACTGCCTTGTGTATGCTCAGTTTTGAAAACTTGAGTACAATTGTTCCACTGTGGATTTTGGAAACATATGTTCAAGGGTATATATCTTTCATATTCCATTTGTGCAGCTGCAAACAAAAACTTGGTACTATCTCTTACTTAAGGGAAAAAGTAAAGAACGTGCTGTACCCATGGATGAGTCATGATTCATTTATTTTCTGTGAGAAATTTTAAATGCTGTATTGCATGACCTTTGTCATCTTTGTGTACAGTGGAAAAAATATGCCAAGCCAGGAATATCAATGAAAGTCTTCCTAATAACCAAAAACAGTCAAGTGAGTTCCCATTGGGTGTTTTCTTTTTTTGTTCTTCACTAAATGGGTCTTTACTGTGGAACAAATGATGATGACTGCCTTTTTTACAAGCTAAATAAGCTTTGAGATCATACAGCCGCCTAGACTAACCAGCATTATCTGATCTTACATCAGAGGAATGGGGCTTTTTTGGTGGGCAAACACGTCTGCTTCTATGTTTTGAATTGAGTTATTTATATGATTAATTACCAGTTAGTATGGATAATGCATTTATTGAAAGTGTGTGTGTGGCTATGCCCTGTTCATTTGGTGCTGTACTGAAATGGATAAAAGATGGTAGGGGAAAAAATCAAACCTTCAAGCCTAGACCTGAAATAAAGCTAGAACATTTAAGTCAAGGTGCATCTCCCATATTGATTCCCCCATGTGCTTCGAGTACTGTTACTACACAGTGCACTGTGTAATGCAGCAAGCATTTCTCATCCACCCCTTTTCGCACAAGCATGTGGGATTCTTTTTCATAGAGAGTTAATTTGGCTTGTAACTAAGCTAACAGCTTTCTACAGCTTGCTCTGTGGACCCAAGCATGCCCTGTAATGGATTATATACGCGTCCTTAGAATAGGAGGGATATGTGCTGTCCAGGGATATTTGTGGGGGTGGCAGAGAAATCAGAATGGACAGGCAATAAAATGCTCTTTCATTCATGCCACAATTTTCGTGAAGTTTCATAATGCTGGTTTTTGTGAGTGCTTATTTTCCTAGCCCGTGTTCATCTTACAGTTTTTGTTACTTAATATCCTACATAAGCCCCAACATAAGGAAACACCAATTGCCTGATGTAGAATTTTTCATAGGAAAATGGGAAATTAAGAGTAACTTTTTAAGCTGAATAAGGATATTTTAGGAGTTTTGGTCTATTAAAGACCAGCAAGTTGAAGTAGAGTCTATTCGACAGACTTGGGGATGCTTTGGTAGGATCTTGCTGGAAGCAAGACTAAACAGTTAGTGTTGTTCTTTTACGCAGCATAAACTATACAACCACAATGGGAAAACCAGAAAGCATAACTTGAGAGGTTCACTGAAGCGATTGAGGGAGCTGGAGCACATTACATAGAAAATGGCAGTGAGGCCAAATTACTTGAAACCTTTGAAGTATCATGGACACGTAGGAACAAATGCGAAAAGGGATGAATGAGATAAAAGGGGCTTGGGGTATATAAAGGAGTATATAAAGATATCCTCCTTGTGCTTGCACATGGTAAGAGAAAACCAAATGCAAGAAGTTGCACCTTAGTAATTGAAGATGAAAACCTCATGATGAGTGAGGCTTATATGTTCAGGTGGTTAACGTATGCATCATCAGGAGTCTGAGCTATCTTGGGGAGGGAGCAAGCTAGAACCTACTTAAATTAGATGGTTATTTTAAAAACATTTGACCTTCATGACTCAGACTCATGGCAGCACTCACAGTCTAGTTTTTTTTTAAGTTAGAGAGCCATTAGACGAAGCAGTCTCTCTGTCTTGCCCCTGCCCACTCCCAGGAGCTTACTCCCACTACTGAACTCTGCCCCTTCTTGTGCTGCCACAGGAATTCATCTAGTTATGTGGTAAAGAAGGGCAGGGAGTTGATTTGGCTCAAACGTTTTGATGTTTCAAGAACCCTTTGCTGTGTTAGTTTTTGGAAAACGGCTTTCACCAACCCAGTCCATTGCATACTTGTGCTACTGGTAAGGAAGCATCAGGGAGAGGTCAGTGGCTGTGCTGATGTTAATGGACCTACAGCATGGGCCCATGAACTTAAGCCTAAAGATCCAGCGTGTAAGAATTACCAAGGTGTAGTTGTATATTAAGTCTGACGTGATCGGCTCCATCTTCTTACTCTTACCACTGTACTCTTATTACTCCTCTTGTTGCTGTAATTGTCCCAGTTCAAGTTCAGTAGCCTGTGGAAAACAGAATTTTTCTTTTTAAAATAGCCTTGTTTTTTGTGGGGGGTGAACAGGAAGATTCCTTACGGTGGCAGTGAGTTGACTGAGACAGACTCAGCTCCACCTGCAAGTGGGGTGTAGCAATCTTACAGTTGTTAGCAGCTACCTTTGAGAAGTGATGCAAGGTAGGAGTTAGGGCAGAGCAGCTGTAATAACTCACTCTAAAAGTTGGGAAAGGAATACCTGTGAACTAATCCAGACTACTCAGTTTTTCTCAAGTTCCCAGAAGGGTCCCTGGTGACTAAAGAGGGTGGAAGCACTCATGTAAATAAACACCCACACGGCTCATGCTGGCACCAGCTGTATTAAATCAGTTCAGTGGCTGTGTAATACAGTAGCAAGTGGAGAGTGGCAAAGCAGCAGATAACAGTGAGTTCAGTAATGGTTTTAACATGTCTCATCTACTTCGTGGTGCAAATGTCATGTGCAAATGTTGGGTCAAATGATGGAGAGAGACAGTACCGTACTGTCCTTCATGGGAGTCTTGTATACCCTGTCTAGGAAAAAGGAGGGACATCCCTCCTCTGAAATGCAAGAAAAGAGAAAAAGCAAGATTCTTGAGATATATAAAAAGTTGTTCATAAGTGGGTGAGAATAAATTCTCTCTGTTCTTCCTGCAAGACAAGAATCATTATATTTCTAGGAGAATGATTTGGGTTAGTCATTAAATTGCAAAGTTTTAAGAAAGACCAGACAAACCCTACAAGAAGCAGGTGTAGTTGATCCTCCCTTGGGACAGGCTTAGTAGCTTCTTGGGTTTTCTTTTTCAGATACTGTTTTCTAGTTTTTCAACTTGAAAAGGAAACGTAGTGCTTGAGTGCTAGTGTACACCAGCAGAAATTTAGCATGATAAAGCTAAATGAAGATATCTTCAGAGAAATTTATTTTGGTTCAGAGGAGCTGAAGGACTGTTAGGCATTACGTGATATCCTATAGTTGTCTCAAACATTGGCGATTAAACTTAGTTTCAGTGTGCACCAGTGAACACTTGGAAAACTAATCAAACATATTCACATGCTATATTCATATATTTCTTTGCTCCCCATCTCCCCCTTTGTAGGATGCAAAAAGGAAGTCCTTTAAATTTTACTTTTTTTTCCAAAGGAGGCTATGGGTGACTGTTACAAGAAAAATGGCTTTGCTTGAGAGCATCTCAAGCTGCATGAAAAATAAATGTACAAAAGGTTTAGAGAATCTCTAGCTTTTTCTTTAGGGTTGTGCACTAGGTGGAGAGCCTAGCTGCCTGTTCCTGCTGACCCTTGGTTTACATTTTTTTCAGATCTCAGTGAAGAAAAGTGCAAAAAAATCTTTTTGATTAAGGAAGAAACATTAATGAAGATTTTCTTTCACCAGAGAAATAGGAAATTTTAGAAATACTCTTCACAAAAAAAAGTCTTTACCTCTGTCTGATGCTGTTCTTTCATGGTAGCTAAATTTATTATTCTCCCAGACTCTTCATATTGCCCATAACTGTGAATTTTTTATCATCTCTGAGACTGAATGCTCATGGGACTTATGAGGCTGCTTTGAAAATCTTCAGTGAATGTGGCTGAATTGAGTGAGGACCTTTTTGGAAGGAGAGAGGAGTTTTGATGTTTCTCAGGGCAAGGGATGTGTGTTGCCAACATGCCTGTCAATGTTGAAGAAAAGTGTCTTTTGAAAGGCTCTTTCCTTACCCCTCTTGCTTGCCCTCCCATGTATCACAGCTTCTTGGCACTGCCTACGTTTTACACAAAACATATGTATTGGGGCAGTTAAGCACGAAGACAGAGCCAATATATTGTTCTCTTAATTTACTTAGCATATGACCTTGCACGCATCTGTGGCTTACATTAAATTACATGAGCCATGGATTTAGTATTTCAGGGCAGTTTTTTTAAGCAATGTATTTGTTATGAAGATAATGCTTCCCCTAGTGGGAAAAGGAAGACTTATTGTGTTGGTGGCATGTCTTTGTAATTTGAGATGACATTTCAGAGCTTAAGACTTTGTGTGTGTAATTATAGTAAAACCCCCAGATCTTTAGTATTCTAAACTGCAGGCAAACACAGTTCAATAGAAGGATGAAAACAATTATTTTTTAGTAGTTTTCGTCATTACTTAGAAGCCAAAAAAGAGATGAAAACTTAGCTCATGTTTCCCCTGTACTAAAGATTTACAGATATTTTAAATGCTGATTCATGAAGCAGCCAAGTTGAGAAGGATTTTTGATAGCAAAACAAAAAATTTACCGTGGGTTAGGGTTGGGTGGCAGCCCTATGTGTGTGTCAACATACCAGGCTGGCTGCAGAGGGGATGGACAGATATACCTCCCTATGGCATCCTCTTTTCTTTTAGTCCACAGTCTTGACCCAGTCTCAATTTTGTGCTCATCTGTAGCCCTTTTAGGGGACTCCTCTTTTTTTCCAGCTGACATCTACTCACCAGTCTTCTATGAATCAAGCTCCTTCATATTCTCCAGTTCTATGTATCTGATTTCCATACCGCTGCTGCCTCATCAACAGGAGGCTCTCATGGTTCCCTTGCTAAGGCTACTCTTGCTCTATCTGCCCTGGGTTGCAGCTAATGACATCTTCACCTTTTTCTAGGTACCGTGAGCTAGTGCCTTCGTTCTGGCAGCCTCTTCAGTCTGCCCTCTTATCTGGCCCTGTTTGTTCCCGAAACAAAACTGTTTCCCTTTGACTTTTTGCTATTTCCATCGTCCCAGTCTCCCAGTACAGGGAGCCTTCCCAGGGTTTTGGTTGCTGTTACTCTTCTCCATCAGTTCTGCAAGTGTATCCCCTGCCCTGCTCATCCTGAGGCTCCTTTGCCATGCTGTCCAATGTATGCTGTTTCTGGGAGGTTGCTTCATTTTATCTGCTGATCCTGTTGATCATAGTTCAAGGGCTGGTTTTTTTTCNCCCCCCCCCCCCCCCCCGATTTGCATGTAATTTAATTATGTTGGTACTTGCAATGTATGTATACTTAAAATAATATTTTATTTTTTTAATTAGTTGTTTGTTTAAAGCCTGGATACCTGATGCTAGGCCGAGAGAGAGTAGAGCTCATCCTAACTGGTTAAGCAGCTCATCCCAAGCATGCTGATGAAGCTACTGTTCTAAAGGATGCTCTGTTTTTTTCTCAGAAATAGCTTCTCTCTTCTTTTAGTAAATCATGTTAAAAGAAACTGTGGCGAGTGGTCTGCTTTGAGTACTATTTCAGTAAACTGGTGACAATACAACCAGATAGTCCATTTGTCTAATGAGTGCTGGTAGTGGGAGCTTATCTGATTTGTGTCTTTGGGGGAATTCATGAAAATGAAATGCATGTATTGTGAAGATCTACATAATAACTACAATTTTGCCTCCATTGGCATGAATATCTAGCTGGCCAACTGAACTTCTGGCATTGCCAACAAAGGAGATATAATGGAGGATTATTTTTATGTTTTATTTCTAGATCTGTTACTGTAATTCCTTCAGTAATGAAATACAAGTGTGCCATGGTTTGGAAGTATCTTCATTACCCCTACTTAAATCATATGGCCTGTTGATGACTTCACTCTTAAAGGAAGCTGTTTCTCGTGCAACTCTCCTGGAAGTCAAGGGTTAAAAAGCTATGTAGACAAATGGTGACTGACCACATTTAAGAAAATTTCACAGTGTCATTTGTACCGTATAGTTAATATTGGGTCAGAGTTTACAACATTTCCTGTTTTCGGGGCTTTGTAATTGTAATCTAATCTCTTTTGGTTTGGAGGGGAGATTAAATCATTGTCAGGGACTAATTTTCTAAAACTGAAAGTATATGAAAAGTCAGCTGGTTTTGCTTGAAATTGAAAACATGAAGTGGAGTAGAGTAGGCTTCTATTTTGAAGTGAAAAAAGGAGGACAAATATTACAGTAGTTACTGAAAAGCAGCTCAACATGTACCTCTCAAATGTTATTTTCTCTAGGTAAGGGCAAAGGCTTTGTAGAAAATCCATTTCTGTAATAATGCATTTCTATAATCCACTTCTCTAAAATCTTAAGTATCACTTTTCTAAATCCTGAAAGTACCAAGAATTCTTAAGCTAGTGCCCATAAACTGAATTTATTTTTATAGCAAATTTATTATGGGATGTGCATTTCTAGGAGTTATTACAAATGAAATAAGATATTTGATGCCCAAATGGCTAACTTGCTGTCACCATTAATTTAGAATAAGCACATAACATTAAAATTTGAATCTGGTAATGCTTTGTTAGTCCTACATATGACTCTCCTTAGACATGTGTGAAGCTTCTATTCCTAACATTCCTACTCTCCTCTTTATACTTCAATATGTTTCTGCCAAAGGGTACCTTACTTGATAGGCATTTAAAATTAATTTACTGCGTCTTGAATTTTAAAGGTGGCTAATCTTGCGAATGTGCTGTGATTTGAAATGTTGCTTCTGCAAAAAACTACCAGGAGAAGGAACTGTTGTGGCAGTCTCCTGGCTCCTTCTGCTTGTCCTTTCCTGTTGGGCTCAGTCTCAAACAGTTCAGGAGGTTATTGAAAATAGGGCACAATCAGAGAGTGATGAAATGGAGTGTATATACAACACACAGAATGTGCAGACACAAGATGAAATTATTAATTTCTCCCTATTTCCTCATTTCCCTGTTCCTAAAACATTGTACACTTGTTGTTATGAACCTAAGCTTACAGAAGGGCAGAGGTCTTGAGGTATTTTTGTGTTGTGAAAATGAGCAAGACTCTAGTAATGACTTAACTGAGGAAAAAAGTGATATCCCTTAGATATGAGAAAGATTATAAAAGTTCTAACTGCAGGAGAAGCTTCAGTGAGAATTGGAGCTATATTGAGGCAACTGAAAATCCTTTTTTGATCCTTTGTTTGTTTGTTTGTTTGTTTGTTTGTTTTTTTAACTATGGGAATCCTTTAGTGCCTGGAAGTGTTGTTAGTCTCCAGAAAACTGATTTATCTATAAACGATACACTTTCACACTCTTTCACTCTAGTTTTCATATTCCAAGGAGTTACAGAGATTATACTACACATGTACAGTCTCTTCCAGCTAACTTCTTCCACCTCTCAATTATCACATTTCTCTTCGTAATTAAGCATCCTCAGGCTGGATCTAACCTATGTCCTAACCTCAGTAAGACCCTGCATAACATCTATTTTCGTCACCCAACGTAGATACAGCTGTGACTTCCATTTGAGTGTCACTCATGTATGAAGGACTCAGGATTGTCCAACCTGGTTATTAATGCCCTTAGTGTTATCATAGGTAGGGACAAAAACAAAGCTGTTAGTGACTCTTAGTACAGACCACTTCAGAGGGAGAGGACAAATGGCTGTTGATAAGAGGAAGCAATTGTATGCAGTATATTTCAGATGTAGAGGAGTGGGATGCTATGGTCACAGTCTGTCTTTTCTGGTGGGTTTTGCACAGCAAAAGATGACATGGTCTGCTGCAGAATTGGATTTGAAGAAGTCCGTGTTACTGTTCCTCCTCCTGGAGGAGGAACAACTGGCTGGTTGCTGCTGCAGAACCAAACATTCTGTTAACTAAAAGGAAGGGTCTTTCCTACCACTGATCCTGCTGGAGGAAACAGGGATTCCCTTTCTGGAAGTGTGCTGCATACAAAGTATTTATTTCTGTTCTGTGTGATTGTGAGTGATTATCACTTCTGGCAGTCATCTCAGAAAATTATAGTCATTTTTCTGAAAGATACAGATGAGATTTTTTTTTTCTCATCAGGAATAGTTTCCACACAAGGATTTTCCTCAACTTCTTTTGAAAGGCAGATTTTGAAACTGGCATTTATGATATGGCTACCCTGCTTTCTGAAAAGTTATAATTGTGCAACTGATTCATTGACTTATGAATCACATCTGTGAGGTGCATTTATACATTGCAGTTTATATTGGAAGTTACTTTGCTTTAAGAGACGTCGTGTAAACTAGCTAATAGGCTCATGAATTTCCCATGCATTATCCAGGTTACTGGCACTGCATTTGCATTGCTAGAACAGCTCTTGGCACTTCATGGTTATCCAAGTCCAAATCTTGTTGCAGTATGCAGTTAAAGAATGTGAATTGGTAGAGTAGACCAACAACTAAATATTAATAGTGCTGCGTGCCTTCTAAAGGTGTAACAAATCTGTCGCGTTACCATACAAGTAAACTGTGAAATAAATTCTCCAGGGACATGTCACTGGTGTTTCCACACAGGACGTGGCCAAGGCACACCACAAATTGCCAAGAGCAGGATTAGGATGTGAGCTGGCAATGTGCCTGTTGTCCCAGGTGTGTGCTTGTCCAGCATTGTGTGCGTATAAAAGAAGCCAGTCTAAGGATTCTTCAGAATAGAACAGCTTGAGCATTTGGAGACCAGTTTAGTTTGTCTTTGAGCTTTGCATTGCCAACAACGCTCTTAGAACAACATTTTACTGCCAGTGGTATCTTCTGGTCAATAAAAATCAAAAGCTTTCTGTGCTTTTACACGTGTTTGTTAGAACCTGTTTGAAGTTTGCTTGTGATTCAAGTATTTAAGAGGTTTCAGGGCATGTTGTACATATATTACAAGTAGCACTTGAAATAGAAAGGACCAAAAGAGTTTGCAAGGAAGGAATAAATTATGAAAGTCAAGGGTCCTTCTGTCCTGTACATTATAATGAACATTTTCATGAGTTATTTGAAATTAATCACCATTGTTAAGAGGAAGCAAAGAATTTTTAATATAAGTGTTTTTGTGGTTTGGAGGTGTTTTTTTTGTTGTTTTTGTTTTTGTTTTTTTTTTTTTTGTAAGAGGCATATTTTTTTTAAGGTTCCATTACTCCTCCACAATTATCTAAAAATTCTGGAAATAATTTGAGGTTTTGCAAAGATAAAATTCAGATGCTTGCTTCTTTACAAAATGGTGACACATGGCCACCTGAAAGGAAGGAAGGATGTTAAAAATAAGACCAAAGGAAGAAGGATGCTGTCTTAATGAATGTAGCAGAAGCTTCTGTGGTACTAATTGCTTGATGTTTCCATTTTCCTCCAGAGGCTATTTTTGTATAGATTTTTTTCCAAGGGATGAAATGGTCATTCCATGATCTAAAGCATGATACAAAATACTATTACATTAGGCCTTAATTTGAGTAGAGTAAAAGCATTCATATTTTTGATGTGTACCTTTCAAGACAGCTCTTCAATACATCCTGTGATGACCTGCTTCTGAGACAAAAACAGATTTGTATTTTTGGTTTGCTCTTAAACTGTCTTTACCTAAGCAGTTCCTGACTTTGGTTGTGATATTTTGGATTATTTTAGAAAATCTGCCAAGTGAAGAGACATGAGGTGACTTCATAACATGCTGTTTTTAATAGAGGATGTAAAATTCGTGTGATGTGAGATATAAAAATGTTGAATGCATATACTTTAGGAATAAAGAGTGATAAATTCAGGATCCTACAGTCAAGGTAAGAGAATTTGTGGTGGTGTTGTTTTATTTTGGCCAGTTAGAGTGCCTCTTAAATTCTTAAGTATCTTTGACTTGGAAAGTTGGACAAAATATAGTCATATTTACTAAACAAATGTGTGCCCAAAGTTGTGCTCTTATAGCCAAATCTAAATGAGTAACGAGATTTTTTGAAGTTTTCGAATACTCCTAAGTTTCTGATTGTATTGTTAGGTGATGTGATACATGCAACACTGTTGAAACAACAGGTTTGGATCTGCTTAGTGCCTTGCAAATTTGAAAACTGTGGAGCTTATTTTGACTTGTACAGAGGAAATTAGTTAACGCTGTTGCTAAACTCAACTTTACAGGTGTCCAGTGGTTTCTCATGACTTCTATTTTTTAAAATTGGATGCTTTAAGTGGTGTCCCTATCCTGAAATATGCTGATTTAGTTGCTCAAAACTTGTTGTTTGTTCAGAACCTCTTGAAGGTGTTTTGACTCCTATTTGCCATCACTTTTGTCTCTTTTTTTGAAGAAGTTGTAGCAAGGAGTCAAATAATATGTGAGCTTATCAAAATAAAAAGCACAAATGTATCTTCTTTCAGTTTGGGTACATTTGTTTGTTTTGGCAAATGGTGTCCATCTTCCTAGCCATTCTGCTGCTGTACAAGTTTCTAAATCGTTGTGGGATATGTTCCTTGTGGGAGATGCTGTGTCACAAGTATGTTTGTGACAACAGATGCTTGGAATCTTATTTGTGTTGAAGTGTGTGAATTGCAGATAAGTTTTGCTTTTCTTTTTCCCCCCTCTTTTTTACTTTTTTTTTTTCCTTTGGAGTTGGAAGCAATGACAGACAGAATAAAATTGCAGTGCATGACCTTAACTGTGTCCTTGTGCAGATGCCTACAGGTTTCTGCAATCTGAATGTCCTTCTCCTCCACCTTCCCCAACTTGGGACAACCTGGCTCTGTTCTTTGTGCTGCTTTTGTCAACCAGAACTCCTAATCATAGAATCACAGAGTATCCTGAGTTGAAAGGAACCCACAAGGATCATCAAAGTCCAACTCTTGGCCCTGCACAGGACTGCCCCAAAAATCTCATTGTGTGCCTGAGAGCATTGTCCAAATGCTTCTTGAACTCTTGTCAGCCTTGGTGCTGTGGCCACTTCCCTGGGGAGCCTGTTCCAGTGCCCATCCTCTGGGTGAAGAACCTCATTCTGATATCCAACCTAAACCTCCCTTGACACAAGTACAGGCCATTCCCTTGGGCCCTGTCACTGGTCACCACAGAGAAGAGATCAGTGCCTGCCCCTTCTCTTCCCCTCACGAGGAAGTTGTAACTGCAACGAGGTCTTCCCTCAGCCTCCTCCTCTCCAGGCTGAACAAATGAAGTGCCTCAACCACTCCTCCTGTGGCTTCCCTTCAAGGCCCTTCACCATCTTCATTGCCCTCCTTTGGAAGCTTTCTAATGACCTAATACCTTTCTGATATTGTGGTGCCCAAAACTGCACACAATATTCAAGGTGAGGCCGCACCAGTGCAGAGCAGACCAGCTGGTGATGCTTTGCTTGATGCACCCCAGGACACGGTTGGCCCTCCTGGCTGCCAGAGCACTGCTGACTCAGTCAATTTGCCATCAACCAGGATCTCCAGGTCCCTTTCCACAGTACTGCTCTCCAGCCTCTTGTTCTCATCTGTACAAACATCCAGGATTGTTCTGTCCCACATCCAGGGTTGCCTTATCCTGCACTGCAGTGCTATTTTCCTGCTTTCCTTTTTCACTTTAAGTTCTCCAAATAGTGCCAGCCTAGGGTGATGTTCACAGAGGTCATGTCAGGTGATGACATGACCTACATGACTCTTCTATTTCTGATGATTCTGGGAGCTACTGGAAGTTACACAGTTTAATTATTAAAATGCTGTTATATAAAGTAACTTCTGTTTCTTTCTAGCACTTTATATGACTTCAGTTAAATGTTTTATCTTTATCTTAATAGGGTACTTCTCAAGCCCAAATTATTTTACTTGAAGATCAAATAAACTATTAGGCAGAGAACAATAAATATTGTAAAAACTTAATATAAATAAATATCTCCTTTAAAGCAAGCAGCAGTGAAATTAAGGGAATAATTCCCTTGTAAAACTGTTGCTTACATTAAATCTATTAAAATATGCTAATATTAACTTTATCGAGCAGACTGAATCTGTCCTAAAAGCTTGAATTATTTAGTAATGGAATTTTTTTCTGTTTTAACTTCTGAATTACATCAGGTAGAAAAATGATACATGAACAAATTCAAATCAAGTTACCATTATCCCTGTGCAAGAAACATGAGCTGAGCCCAAAGCAAGTGTGATTTTAGTTTAAAAAGAAATTTTTTAATAATTACCCTTACATTTTTATGACATTTATACATGCTTTTTGATCTTTGGTTTGCAGATTTCTGATCTATAAGACAGTCAAACAGATGACACTTTTTAAATAAAAAAAAAAAAGCTAGTAGGTATCTATAAACTCTTTTAACTCCAGTCTGAAGAGCAGTGCCAAAAGTGAAAGGACCCCTAATAATGAGCACTTGCAACATATCTGTAAGGCAGCAGTAGCAAGTGTAAGGTTAGGTATAAGCACCTTTGATGCCATTTTGGTTAATGAGACCCTTTTATTAAGTAGAGGTAGTGATTTTAATGACTTCAGTTTTCTTTAACTTTTCACGCACTGTAAATATGAAATTTTCTTTAGAGTGTTGTTTAGATGTGTGGTTAAAAGTGTGGTCTGTTCTAGACAGCAATTTGGGAATACATCTGGTGCGTTAAGGATGTTGCCATAAGAATGACATGTTCTGAACTTTGAGTTTTAATATGACTTTTGCAGATGTGCTGGCATTGAGAGGCAGTCTCGTGATGTGCCTTTGGGTGGTTTTGCTTACATTTATCACTTTTATTCCTGTTTTTTTGAGGGCACTTGTTACTCAAAATGGTCAATATTTGCAGTTTTTGTAGTGAAATTATTAAGCTGAACATTTTTTCATTGATGAATCTACTCAGAATGTTCTGAAACAGCTGTCATTTGCAACCAGCTTTAATTCTAGCAAAATGCTGGTCAGTTAGGACTGTGAGTGTTCACATTTCTTTTGTACATGACTTGAAGACTTTTATTACCTGAGGATAATTCTCTTGGGTTTTATGCTTGTATGTTAGTGCTGGGAACATACTGCAGATCGCAGGAATATATGCTAAAGGATGATGGATAATTAGAAATTTTAATTTTTTTTAGATGTACTCTGGATGACGCATCTTCCAGAGGTGTTCACAGGCTGGGAAGATTTTGGAAAAGAGCATTGGAAAGCTTCTTTTCAACATCTGCCTGAGTCCCTGAAATTTGGAAATAATGGTATAAAGCCACGTTAGTAGTGCCACAATGTATATTCATGGTAAAGTCAAGAAGCCTGGCTAAGCTTGCAGTCACATTACAAGTAACTGCTATTGTGAGTTTGCCATTATCTGTAATGATAGAAATTTGGTCATCCGATTTTGGAAAAAAAAAAAAAAAGACATAATATGTTACAGACCAATATGAAATGGGATTATTAAACTGAAGCCATACAGGTAGAGAAAATGGAAAGAAATGATCTCTTTTTTTTTCAAGAATAATTTAGAAAAGCGTAACTTTAGAGATACTTTGAACCTTCTTTCACTAATGCTAATAAAAATTAAAGTATCTGTTTTAGTAAGTGGAAGTTAGAATATTGGAGAAGGGAATATGATCAATAATACTTCATTTTACAGGTAAACTCCTTGGATCACAATAGCGTGCAATAGCTCACAAATTTATCAGTTTGCCAGTTTATTTCAGGGTCCAATAAAATGGTAAGTGCCTTTGATAATTAAAGTACTTGTGACACCTATGTCAGTCTTAAATCCTCTACATCAGGCTGTTCCTAGGCAGTTTAGGCTGTGATCCTGCTTACATTGTCCTGCCCCTGCACTATGGCAGCATTTATTTAATTGACCTCATCATGAAGGTAATTCAATAAGCTAACTATACCATTAAAAAAAAACTGGGAAAAAAGAGTAGTTTAATTGCAGGATGAGTTTGATGAGTCGCAGGACAAGAGTAGGGCTAGGACTGCAGGAGGGAGAGGACAAACCTGTGCCAGGTCCCACCAGCTCTGATCTCCATGGCTTTACCTGTTATGACCCAACGCTTCATAGAGTCACAGGAGGGATGGCCTTTGTTTGTGTCCTTCGTCCTTCCATTTGGGTGTATCATGCCTCTTATTAGCAAGATCTTTTTTGGAAGAACTCTAAATGGATACTCAGCTCTCTTCTGTAATAGCTCATGTTTATTCATTTCAGAAAATTTTGATTAATTTTTTGACAAAGGATAAGATCTTTTACTGGATGAATGAGCTTATTGGTTCTAATTCTAAATAACAACCATGGATTTTGAAGACTATTTGTGTCTGCTTAATGAGCAGAAATCTTGTTGCTGAAACATTATCTGTCTGCTTTTACTATTTTTAAGTAAACTGCTCACAAAATATTTACAGCTATGTTTACATGTTCATCAATGTTTTTCACTTCTACTGACCTCTACATGTGGAATATAGGTTAAGCAAATGTTTAATTTTTTTCAACTATAACTTTTCCATCACTCAGGAAGTTGCCATAGAAAAGATTGGATTTTCAGCTTCCCTTCTAAATCACGTTATTTCCGTTTCTGCAATGAAAGCTATTTACTTTTCTTTTTGTACCTAATTAGTATGGCATTTTTGTAAACTGTCAGATATCATCCACTTCCCTGGATGCTCGTGAAGTATGTTTTTATTTACCAAATTCAGTCAGCAACTGAAGCGGTACAATAAAAATTACGCTGTATGCTTTACGAGAGGAAAAAAGTCAATTTTTGTCAGCTTCCTGTCTAGTCAACAAAGAAACATAAAAGAAAGAGAGGACTGACAAATTTGTTTCCTTTTGCGTCTGGCAAATGTTGTGCACTAAAATAATACTTCCTGTAGCTATTTTGCTCTCATGTTCCAACATTTAAATTTTTACTAAAACTGAATTTTCAAATGTCAATTTGGAAAAAATATGGGTTGGAGAAAATTTTATCTGCTTTTCATTTGGACCAGATAAGTATATTAGAGTACATGTGGATAGTACTGGTTTTTCCTTGTGACTATATTTTAAAAATGGCAAAAGCATCCAGTTCACCAGCCACATTACTAAAATTGAGTTCCACAGCTGAAAAATAATAATTTAAAAAAGCTGTTTGACAGTCAATCTAGTTATTCTTCCATTACCAGTTTTGAGACAAATTGCTCTTTAATAAATATACTTATTTACTGTGCTATGTGCATTTAGAATGTCACAATCCAATTGCAAGTGAAAATGGTTTTGGACTAAGGAACTGTATTGTAAAGAAAGAGCTGACACTATACTTTCTACAAATATGAATATTCTGCTGTATTTACGTAAGTGTTGAGTTCAGAGCAAATTAGAGGGTTTGGGCTGCAAGACGTCAGGGCAATAAAAGCCACACTGATGATTCGCGTTACATTTCTCTGAACTCCTTTATGCCATAAGGCTCTTAACTAAGAACTGAATCCGATAGGAGGTGTAACTACGACAAATGTGGTTTTAATGGGTCAAAGGGTGAGATTAAACCATCTCATTTACACCTAAGCCTCCTTTCCATGTAATTTTGATGTTCATCGGATGAATGAGGAAGACGGCAACATCCTGAAAGGGATATGATCCATTCACTCCCTGTGAGCCTTATGCACACTAGTGCTCTGAGTTCTTTCTGTCATGCAAGTCATTGTTAGCTTTCACATGCCAGTGTGGTGATACTGCTGCTTATCAGCTACCAGATGATGTGGACTCTTCTCCATACCTCCTAATTCTCAGAGAAGTTTTGCAATCCATAGATAAGGCTGTGGTAAAGCTCATCTTCATTTTTTTTGGTGAAGTCAGGTAGAAGGGAGTAATAAACCATCATAGGCTATGGGTACCCATGTGTTTTTGTCAAAGATAGAGGCTGTTGTTCATTGAGGAAGGTACTTCCCTGCTTCTGCCATTGTTTGTGCAGGATCTAGAGCCAGCGCCTTGCTCCATGAGGTAGTGCCTCAGCCATGTGGCAAAGCTCTTGCACAAAAAACTTATGAACTGAAACAGTGATTTGGAGGTTGTTTCTCAGTTATCTGCCCTGTTACTTAACTTCATTTGAGGGTTGGGGTTTGTTCTGGGGTCTTTTTCTCCTCCTTTTTCCTCATCCTGTTTTCTTGTCTCTGCACCATTTCTTAAAGAACACCACTACTTGGACAACCCCCTGAGTTTTACCACTTAGCTGGTGCTTCTCAGAGAGGAATAAAGTGACCTTTGGGATCATTTGCAACAGCAAAGGAAGGAAAAACCACTTTTTTGACTTTTGTTTAATCATCTTTGTGCTTCTGAGTAGGATTGAGT
This sequence comes from Pachyramphus minor, assembly GCA_013397135.1. NCBI lineage: Eukaryota > Metazoa > Chordata > Aves > Passeriformes > Tyrannidae > Pachyramphus > Pachyramphus minor. The sequence goes on along the minus strand of VYXB01008512.1, from coordinate 457,889 downwards.
CTTCTCTTCTGAGCAAGGGCTTTTTTAAAGCTCTGAGCTTTGCATTCAAGAGAAGTACCTCTTGAAACTTGTGACTCTTCAACAGTCATGACCATATCCATCTGGAGTCTTTAAATATGCAGTAAGGTCCTTTGAAAGGTAACTTGAAATGAGTTGAGTATTTCTGAGGTGTGTTGAGTCTTTAGCAGAAAAGATGCTGTTCTGTCCTGAAGAGAAAGCAGCTTGTAATCAATACCATCCTGGACAGGAGGAAAAGGCAAAATTCAGTGGCCTTCTAAGGAGCAGAGCAATGCTTTCCCTTATGGCTTTTTAGGAGTCCAAACAGATAAATTATTAACAATGTCATAAATATATTTTTATATAAAAATATTATATATAAAATATTTATATAAAAGGATAAAAAGTATCAGTTTAACTGAACTAAAGGTGTAACTCAGAGCTTAAGAGAAGATGCCCTGGTGGATTGCTGCCTGGCAATTTGCTAAAATATTTGAAAACAGGTGCATAGTGTAGACTTCTGGTACTGCTTCCAGTGCAGAAATTATGGTAGGGTTATAATGCAAATACTCTGAAAACAGTTTTCTCTTTAGGGAATACTTTTCCAATTTTAGACCTTCCCTGTGACACTGCAGTTTTTAGAACTGGATGTCTTCAACAAGTGGCTGAAATTTTTCTCTACAGCAGTTAAATGCGGCTTTTTTTACTGTAGCAGTGGTATTGCCATAGGATGAACCTGTTTGGAAGTGCTTTGAGATCTGTGGGGAAGAAAAGTGGGTTTATAGAATGAATTTTTGTGTGTTTTGGCTGGCTGCTAAGTAGACTAAACATGCTACATGCTTTTTAAATCCTCTGTTTGACAAGGATGTTGAACTGCTTTGGTTACTACTGCTGTTTCCAGAATACCATAAGGTTCTTAAAATGTAATTTTAAGTTGCTCGTTAACAATCCTGTGACTCTTTGTTGAGTCTGCTGGCCCGAGTGAGGCCATCACTACCTTACCTGTCTCCTCTTCCCAGTGTTAGTGAGGAGCTGAGTGAGCTAGTGTTGTGAAGTACAAACAATGTATTTAAAATTGTTTATATTAGTTGTTATTACTATTTTGTTGTCAGAATTCTTGAAAAGGTTGAGACTCCTTTTAGAAGAAAAGATGACTTCACATGTTTTACTCAACAAATCGTTTGGTCAGCTCTGATAAGTTTGTGCAATAAAAATTGCATACATTCTGGTAAAATTTGCTACTCTTTAGGCACTCTATCTTACAGAAACCTCCAGGAAGGATTTTAGTGACAAATTGTATATACCTGCAATATGCTGTGGAGGTCAGTGGGGTCTTCCGTTAAGGTTTTCCTTGCAGAAGCTGCAACATTTATCAAATCTTCTTGGTAATGTCAGGATGAGCTGTGTATTGGGGATGTTCATGCTGTGCAGGTACAACCACAGCTTTGTGGGGTGATTGCAGCGCTGATCTATCTGCGCTGAGGAACCACTGCCAGTGTGTGGTTTGTGCAGAGCCCTTGTTGCAGATACTGCATAACCACATAAAGCTGCATTGTGTCCTAAGTTAGGCAAATTGAGACTCGGGGAAAACTGAAGGATAAGGAACTGATGATGGGGAGCAGAGGACTAAGAAGGAGGAAGCGGACACCATTCCTGCAGCGTGTGTGACATGGAGGCAGGAGGCTTCCTGGGCAAGACCTTGCCTGGGGTGATGGTGTTACCTGCAAGTGCATACAGCCTCCTCCGCTGGTGATGGGTCACACTCCTGGAGGGATGTATAAGGAAATTAGGAGCTGCATCAGTGAAGATGCTCAGAGCCACCCAGACAAAAGTCATGCTCAGGTGGTGTAAATTCACGACGCAGTAGTCTGTGCCTGTACTAGAATATGTGTCACCTGGATTTCTTATCTGAGCTCAAATCTAGAAGTCCAGTTTATATTCTTGTGCTTTTCTCACGTTCTTTGGTGTGCATCCCAACTAAGAGGATTTTGCTTCGCCATTTATTTAGTCTAGGCAAGGATGGCGGAGACCAAAGCCTCCAGCTTCCCAGCACTGTGTTGTTTTAAAGCTGTTACTTTTAAATGTATTTATTTATGTTGATGTTCATGTTTGTCAGCTAACGGAAGGGAAAGCACTGCTCATGGATATGCTGTAAACATTTGCAAAACAGCTTCATCGGTTTCCTGTGTATCTCCTTAGCTTTCAGGTTTATGAAAATGCCTTGAGGGGGGGCTGAGGCACAAGACGGCTGTGTCTCCCCTGCAGACTTGCTCTTTCTCTGCACTCCCTGATGTTACTGGGGCTTGCTGGGGCCAGGCAAGTGCTGGTTATTAAAGCGATGGCTGTGGACAGTGTGGCAAAGAGATGGCCTTTTCCTCAGGACCCAGAGCCATCCCTGCAGCCACAGGGACAGTCCTGGGCCCTTCGTGGCCCGTGGTAGCCCAGCTCTGGGGGTGGTTGCTCACCATGGAGCCATCTCTTCCCAAATTGCCCAGTGCTGCTCAGAGAGGGCCACTGCCTGTGAGAGGCAGGAAAGAAGGAGTCCACCTGGGCAGTTCCTTCTCGTCCTAGTCCTGCCTCTGCATTGGCGAAACACGGGAACATGGAGGGTGGCTGAGGAGGGCTGTGTTGCCTGCTGGGCTGGTGGCCACCACTGCCTCTCCCTCAGCCTCTGCCTAGTTTTGGTGGCATTGCATTTTGCCTGCCTGCTGGTGCTGTTTTGGAGCAGGCTTTTAACCACACTGAGCACCCATGCTCAAACTTATTATGAGCACCACCTGTGCTTATGAAAATGGGGGTGTGCACTGAGCAGTAAAAGCACAGGGACCAGAGAAGCTCCAAGACATTTGTAGAAAGCAGTGAAGCCCTGCACATGTGGGCTTACTGCAAGGATGGCAAGGAGACTGTCATCTGTCCCTCTGGTGCCACCAGAGTCAGAGGCAACAGTTACAGGACACCATTGTAATGACACTGTTTCCATCTTGCCAGGTTATGGTTGGATCCAGTCTTGTACCTCTAGCAGGTCCTGAAAGTGGTTGTGTGGATCCATCCCGTAAGTCAGCAAGAAAAACAAACTTGTTTGCTTTGTTTCAGAGTCCACAGTCTCTCTGCCTCATGTACAAAAAAGAAGTTTGATGGTTGGTTAGCCTTCCACTTATATGTCTAGTGATTGCTAATGCCAGTTTCACCAAACAGGCGAGTTAGGGCATTTGGATCTGTGCCATGTGGAACAAGGAGCATTTTGCTTTGTGCACTTCAGAGTAGTTGTATATGAGGCGGGTGGTTAAGCTCTGCAATGGCCCTGGGGGTTCTGCAACAGGATTTCCTGTCCTTCCTGCAGATTTTTCAAGGTAACAAGATGAGGAATGGGAGCTTCTTGCCTGTATCACCTGGCTCCAGTTTGCCCATTCACAAAGTGGAAGAGCAGAGTGGGGATTGTTAGCAATGATTGCCCTAATCAAATTTAGAAAGGGTTATGCCCTTTGAAATGTATTCCTCAAAGTGCTTGTCACTGGACGTTAGAAAGCCCTGGAATATGCTTTAATCCTCAGCTGTCAGTGAAGTAACACCAGTGATGGCAACACCAGAGGATCTTACTGGGACCTGGAATTTTTTTCCCTTCTTTGAAAATACAACTGAAAGTGGAGTTCTTAAATAGGAAAAGGGTACAAAACCTACTGGATCAATACTCACTTGGTAAATACAGTCTTCTCTGTTTTTTGGAGGCTAAGCAGTGTCTGACAGTCTGTGGAAATAAACCTGCTAGTAGATAATGGTCATGGGAGGCTTTATATTTCTATGATAATGCCTTGAGTTTGTATTCACAAACCAGTTATTTGCTTTGAGCTGGGTAGAACTGAGTGCTATAATGTGATATTCTGAAAATTTCCCTAAGTAAGCAAATACCCTGATTGTTCCCAGAGCTTCCTGTAAAAGAATGTAGTTGGAGGAAACAGTTGCTTTAAATGTCATTTTTGTCCAAATATGGAACAACAGAAATAACTATATTTCCTGTGAACTAACTGGAAGCCCCCTGGATTTGCATTACTTTGTGAAAATGATGTTCACATCACCAGCGGGAAAATTATGTTCACAGAGCAGCCTTCAGGGAACTCCCATGACCCTACCTCCAGGATAGACCCTTGGGGAATTTGGAAAAGAATGTAAAAAATGAGATCCCAGCAACAAAGCATTTCAGCTCCAACAATCTGATATTCTTTTGACTCAGAAGACATGACTCTTTTTTTAACATATTTTAAGTGAAGCACTTCCAACTGATGCTAATTTGCAAAATAAATATTTCCTGAAATAATTAATGTTAAACATTTGAAAATTTACTAGTATTCCCTTGAGTGACTGAAGTACACTGGAGATCTCAGATAAGAATCTGTGGTCTGTCTGCAATTTTCGTATGTACATCCTGCATGATTCTGATAATATGAAAACCAACAACAAAACAGCCCTCCCCCCAGCCAAACAGAAATACCCTGCCAAAAATATATAAACAGCCCACTCATCCCAATAGCCATAATGATTTTCTTCCCAATTGAATTTCAGAGTTTTTCTTAAAATCAGATGGTTTTCTGAAAATTGTGCAAGGCTTTTAAATAAAACCAGAGTTGAATTGTTGTGATTAGTTCAAAATTCATCAGGCACAGTGATATTTCAGACAATGACTTTTAATTCCTTTCAGATATTAATGAATATGTTAATTTGGGACTCTAAACTTAAAAGTTTCCCTTAAACTAATAGGGATACTTAGTTCATGCACTGTCATACAAATAACCATGAAGTTCCACAGTTTTCCACTGTGTAGGTTTTTTCCGGGAGATTTTTCATCTGGTCTAAAGCAATCTCTAGAAGACATATTAGGAGAGTGGCTCTGCATTGACAGAGAATGAGTGGGGATCACTTCTTCTTCCTTCTGTCCTACCCATGTACCTCATCCTACAACCAAAGAAGGAAGGTCTTCAGGAGAATGAGTATTTTAATTCTTTTTCATTCAGGGTTTACTGAGCCTTTGCACTTACTTCCATTACTTAAATATAGGTGTCTGGTGCCTTTTGAAATATTTTCATAGACTGAGCAGATATGACCAGGAACCTAGGGGAGAGCTGTACTGTCCCATAGGGCATCTTGAATGGCATTGTTCTGCTGTTCTCTGTGAAGACTGGATCTACAGAAAATTGAAATGATACAACCAAGAACTTTAAATAGCTACTGCATGACAGAAACTTCCAGTCATTGCTGATGAGAGCTGACCTTCATTTGATGACCTAGAGGGTAAAAGCTGTAAAACCAATAAGTCTTCCCTTGATTTGGGGAATTCCCTTAATAGTCATAACTGAAGTCTCCCCATGATTTGCTGGAAAAAAAGAAAAAAAAGGACATGAAGATAAGCTGCCAGCTGTTTTGATTTGCTTTTTTTTTCTAATGGGGAGAAAAAGAACGCAGGAGAGGGGAAAAGACTGGAGCTTGCTGACATTATAAAATCATGAAATGTTTCCTTTTTTCTTTGTTATTTATCTGTCTGTAGAGATCTGAAATTGATGGGCTTACAAATGAAATGAGAACTGTGCTCAATTTTTGGTCTTTGCTTTAAGTCCTGAAAATGTAGGAATGGCAGATGTTTCTTTTCCTGAGCCATTTTTAGAGTGGAAGTTAAAATCATCAGACCAGGAAAACTGCCTTTGTGTCAAGTCCTGGAAGACAGTATAACTACATTTTGCTAATTTGCTAGGACAACCTGTATTTTTGGTTATCCTCTTTGTTCTAACAAAGTAAATCAGAAGTTTTAGGAACATGATTTTTTTCAAAATGGACTCCAAAATCAGTTATCAAAAATATTAAGGTTTACTGGAATATAGCAGTGATTTCTTCTGGTAGTACTCTGCACACAAAAGAACAGTTCAGCTTATTCAACTGTTACATCTGAAGGATGAAAACAAGAATAGTAATACAGACAGGGAGCTATTTTGATGTTCTGTAAAGAGAAGAAAATATGAAGGGAATGGAAGATAAATGTCTTGCAGTCGGCATCACCTCCCTATTTCTGCATTTGGTGGGACGTGAAATGTGAAGACATTATACATCCAACATTATTGATCCAACTCTCATGTCAGCTGCATGAGTTGTATGTACATGTACTTAGGAAGAAGTGTGGTGTCTGCTACATAGGGATAAATCTCCCTTGGCCTTCCCTGTTAAGATTAGATTAGCATAGGGTGGAAAGGGGTTGATTTTCTGGACGGAGGAGATTCAGACTTAAAGTTGTCACTGTCAAACAGCTATCCTATTGACATAGCCGTTCTTGTGTTTCAGCTTGAAACTGGTATTGGAATTCAGCTCAAATTGGGGTTTGAACTAAAGCAATGTAGAGTGGGAAATCTACACTGTTTAATCAGAAAACATAATCAGTTAAGCATCACATCTAACCCGAAAATGTAATTTTAAAATTAATGAATCATGAGATGAAATAATTATGATTATTTTTAAATAATCTTTTAAATAATTTAAATGACTTTTTAAAACATTTTAGGTATGAATTAGCAAAATTGTGAATAGTCAGAGAATTTTGATATGTTTTCTGTTTTCACCATTCACCTGTTCACAGGATTTTCCGTGTTTTGAGAGACATTGTATTTTGGGTAGGAGAAGTGACTGCATTCCGTGGAATGAGATTTTTAATATGAACAGAGTTAAGTAAACAGTGAGAATTTAATTAAATTTCTACCTTCTGTCTGTGCTTTACAGGGTACAGTGTGAACTCAATTGATACCTATGCAATTAGCCTGTGCTGGTGGCTAGCTTAGCAACTGAAACTCAGCAAGCAGAGTCTGAGGTGATGTTGTGGGAAAGGGAATTACTTTCTGTCTTGAGAAACGCACTTCTGTAAGAGAGTGGAGCATCCAAGAACTGACTCGGCCTTTGTATTTTTTTGGAGATGTCTGTAGCCTCCAGAAATGGTGCATTTCCAAATATGGCAGTCATCTCCCTCCTAGGCTGCTCATCTGGCTGTTTGCATCGTTCCTGTTCAAGTTCCAAGCAGTACTCCTCAAATGCCAGGAAAGTAGCTGGACGTGGAAAAACAGGGCAAAATGCAACAAGTCTGTAGTTAAGATCTGACAGATGTCTTACAGGCCACATTGCAGACCAAGTTTGTTCCATTCGCTGCAGAGAATTTTAGCAACCTTCTCAGTTCTGTTACTAACAGGGCTTAATGTTTCTAAGGCTCAGTACGTGGGTCATAGAAGTTAGAGGTCCAGACTGGGATACCCATTCATTAGCAGAACTTTTTTTGAACTGTACGTTAATGTGATAGTAAATAAATTTCTGTCTTTTATGTAAACACTCAGTCTACATGTAGCACATCTGTATGTGTGGTGTTGAAGGAACATAATCTTTTTATGGTTTAATACTGATTTGCTGGGATGATTCACTAAGCTTATCAGTTGCAGACAGTCTGGGAGAATGAAATGAAACGGAAATGCTTGTCAAAAAATGAAGCAATCTGTATCACTAAAATGAGCTTCTGTTTCTTGGCGGACTGATATTTTGTGGGAGGATTAAGATAACATTAATGTCTTCAAATGTTATGTGAGGAGCTGGCCTGTGGTGCAAGGAAGCTGTGGCTATTTGAAAATCACAAGCATACCATGCAAAATAGGTGAGGTACGTGCTGCAGTGCACCTGGCCAAAATCTTTGGATTAGCCTGTAACTGGCTGCTAGACAAGGGATGAAGAACCTGGCTTTTCATCCACCATTTCCCCCCTGCAGTTCCCTACCTAGCACTGTTCCATGTCTGTTTTTGCACTTTGAGGACAGCAGTGATTATTTCAAGCTCCATGCAGTTTCTCGGGAAGGTATTGTTTCGCAGAGGATGTCTGGGAGATATGGCAAAGTTATTTCTCTCTATTTGTCTCATTATCTCTAGTCATGTGTAGTGGGAAATTATTAACTGGGTTGTTCATGACATGAGACTGATTTAAAACCATAAAATTTTAGGAATAAGCAATAATTTGCATAGTTTCAGTTTAATTGCTTTGCGATAATTCCAGTACTTGCTGTAACCGTCTTTCTCTCTCCCAGTGTCTCATTTCTTAAGTGCCCCTTTGACCTCCTCAAATTGACCTTTGATCCATAAGCTTTTTCCAGTCTGGTCCTCCTATATTCCCAGAGGACCAGGAGGAAAAACCTCATAATTCTTCCTAGTATAGGCAGAATGTTATCACATGCCTCAGATTCTAAATACATTTTAGTAGCTGGGAATAATGCAATCCAGTAGTGACTGTATTGTTCGCCAACCTCCCATCCACCTGCAAATGTTTCAGTCAGTGATATTAAGAGATGATCCTATTGTAAAATAAAGGCAGTGTTTTGTAGGGCAGGTGTCATATTCTGGCACATCAGGCTACAGCACTTGCTCCTTCTTACCTTCCTCGCCTCTGCTTATTCTAATCTTAAGCTTAAGAAACAGGAAAAATTGAATATAATGCAGTCATTTTTATGAGGACAAAAAGAGACTTGAAAACACAAGCCCATTCTTCTGGCCATGCTAACCCTGAGACCAAAACCCAACTTAAATAACAATATACTTTTTTTTTTCTAAAATAGTGCATGTTAAATAACAGGCTGAAGGAAATATGCGGGTATTAACTTCAAAACAGATGTTTACAATGAGTCAGTGATGTATTTTAATTACATTCCCAGGTGCAATTAAAACAGACTTCTGAATATAGGGGATGTGTTGATAAAACTGATAACATTCTACATGATACTGGAGGAGGAAGTATGAGCTGCAAGCATGCGTCCTCCAGCTGTGATCTCATCAGGTCTGAAAAACTAAGAAGGGTCACACCGGATCACTTCTTGTAATGGGAGACCCAATGTTTTTCCAGGCATAACCATGTACTGCAAGGAGTAAAGCTGATTATTTCATGGGTGGCACTTTTCCTTCTTGATCCTTACTGAGGCTGCAGTGCAGCATGTGTTGATGTTGTTTTCAGATCCAATGCTCTTTTTTTTTTTTTTTGCATCGTATGATACTCATTCTAATTAGTCTTAATTCTCTTCTTTCTGTGAATTTATAGTATAATATAGAAAAAAAAAAATACAAACCATCTACGATGCTGTTGCCTCCTTCGAGAACTCACGCAAGATCACTCTCGAGGAGAAAAGACAACGCAGAAAGAATCGCGTCCAGTCATTGCCGCCTGGGGAATCTTTCTCTTGTCCCTTCTGCAACCGGACTTGTCTATCACGCATTGGCCTTTTCAGCCATCAGCGTGCCTGTAGCAAGCGCGGGTAGAGCCCTTCGAAATCTTCGTTCGCGAAGCCAAGCCATGAT
>VYXB01008512.1:319273-448518 GCA_013397135.1 Pachyramphus minor | reverse complement strand
AAAAATGCAATAATAATGTGAGATAAAAAATTGTGATTATACTTTCTTTATGTAGATATAGAAAAAGTTTGACTTCAAAAAACAAATCCGGTGTATCTACAAATACAAAAAAAAGGATGTCAATAGAAGCAACAAATTTTTCAGGAAATGTTACTTTAATAATATCAATAATTTATTGATATATAAATAAATATATATAAGCCTTTAATAATTTCATTTTCAGTATTAACCCCCCATTTCTCTTTAATGCTTTACTTTAAAATAAAAGGTATTTACCAAGTAAAAATTTTACTGTATTATTTAACTTTCCAGAGGAATATGTATTGATCTTATGGGGGGGCTTTCCAAATTCAAAATGGAGGTATATTTTCTCTTCGTTTTCCAGAAGTACTGAGATCGTAGTAGACTGTGGAGCCCCCAGGTGTAAAGGGACAGGTGCCCAGCATCTGTGCTGAGATCTGGCTCTGGGGAGGTGCCATCCCTGACTACTTCTGAATAATGGCTTAAACGGGCTGTTGCTGGATCTTGTGTGCATTGGTGGAATATTCACTGATACAAACATTTTGCTTCTTTTCCTCTTAGTTTGTTTCTGAGGGGCATGACAACAGTAAAAGCAATAGAATGCTGAGCTGCCTACTAGCTGCTTCATGACTATGAGGGGAAAAAGTAGGGAGTAGTCCAGGTGCACCTAAATGCACAGAAGTACTTTGGTAGCACAAAGCAGCTGTAGGATTTTACTTGTGCATCAGTTAATATGACTTCTCTCATATTACCATATGTGCTTAAACAAATATTCCCCATGCTGACCAACCTTGCAGTCAGCGTGGTACTGCTGACATCCCTGGCTTGTTCCAATATATTCTGCCTGTCACCCAGTTCAGACATTTCATTCTCAATTTCTCTTTTATTTTCAGGGTTGTTCCGGTTGTGGAAAATGTGACTGCAGTGGAGTAAAAGGGCAAAAGGTAAGTCAGCTGTCTCCATTTTCTTGCTTATTTCAACCACAGGGTGTGTAATCTACTGGCAGTCACGTGAACCATTGCTTTTGGGGAAGACTTTCGTTCCAGGGAGTGTTGCCAAGGCCAGGCCATGTGCCCTTCAACGAGGTTCCCAAAAAGCAGCTGTCTTGTTATCTGCAGCTGCAGAGGGCAGGAGGGGCCAGGGGTGTGAAGCAGTCGATTGCCTTCACTGCAGGTTGAAGTTTTGGTGTTTGGTGTTTGGTGATGCCTTCTCTCCTCCCCCATCAAGTGGGATGCTAACCCATCACTCTCATCTTTCCTAAGCCTCATCTCCAGTATTTTCATTGGGTAGAAGGCTTGACATCCTGAGCAAGTCTGGAATTGAGGCAAGCAGCTCAGTTCCAAAATGCTCCTCTCAGCATGCTGTGCTGGGACCTGGTCGCAGGCTGTCCTTATTCTAGACAGGCATTAAATGTAAAGATTCAGGATGAAAAAGTACTCTAAGTTGAAACAAGAGTGAGGGGCAGATGATTGCTCTCCAGGAAGGCTGTGATGCATCATAATCAACGTAGCCTGACCAGGGTTAGCCCTGGGAGGCAATGACCTGTAATAGGAAGAGGGAGATTAATAATAAACTTAAAATACAGAAAAGTGTTGCAGGTCAAAGAAAAAAAAAAGGTAAAGGAAAAAAAGTATTTAAAACTTTTTGACAGAATCTTGCAAATTACTTTTAAAGTTCCCATTCAATTATCCAAACTTTTTGTGTATGAAACAGAAAAGGCTCTTCCAAGTCTTCTTTTAAAGCAGTAACAATGAAGACAAATTATACTGTATTTAAGCATTCTGTGAATTTCCCCTCTAAATTACTTACTTTTGTAAATATTGCAGACATTCAATCACTCTCCTTATCTCTTCCAATTTTATAGAGATTTTAATCTACAGTGTGTTCTGTTGTGCATGCACATGTGCTGTATATCTACCATTATAAATGAGTGTAAACCAAAGTTTTGTCATCCTGTGGTTGCTTTGGATACATTTTTGAGGTAAGTTGTTTAGGTCACCAAAGGAATGCTTAGAAAAGGTAGGGGGTTTGTTTGTTTTTTGTTCTGGGGCATTGTTTTGTTCTTTGAAATAAATAGACAGCTGGTGTTTTATATTATCTCAAATGCAATAGCTGCATATTTATGGATGAGAGGTTTAAGAATGTTTGTTGTTGGCTTTTCTTTGGTATTTTCCAGAACAAGGAATGTAAATTACTTAATTGGAGACCCAAGCAAGATAATTTTCTTTGTAACAGAACATAGATTAATTTGTGACACAGATGAAAAGTGTTGACGTTCAAAATATCTTTTAGATGGAGTCTCGTTTTTTTTTTTAATGACCCATTAATATCTGTTTAATAGAAGTCAGCTATATATTAAAAACAAATACAAGAAAGATTTGGGAAAGCTTCAAAACTCTGAATTTATTCCTTGATATCTTGATCTAATTTTTCAGTAACAAGTACAAATGAGTCATCGTAGAATGAAAGAGACATGTTATAACTCTCTTGTTGAAAGACATTAGTTTTCAGTTCATAGAATATGTCAGCATCTTGTAACAAGATCATTTTAAAAAATGATAGCTTGGGGAAATAAATAGCATTAAACCTTATGCTTCATTTATTTCCAGCTGCAATCCTGTCTGTTTGCTAGAGCTTTTGCTGGCATTTTTCATTTCCATAGTCCAGAGTCTTAAAATGTTCTCTTTTCAAGAAATAGATGCTTGTTTGATATGCTAGAATCCGAAACTACGTCACATTAACATAGGCTATTTAAAATGTAGAAGAGAGAAAAATATCCATAGGAGCAGAAGTCATAGTAAATTTCAAATCCCTGAAAACTTGTCCAACATGTCAGTGTACTCTCTATTCTTCCTAATGGGTTCCATCACAAACTTCTTTGACTTTAAGCAGGAGTATAGTGAAGTACTTACATCATTTTAGTCTGTATAGGAAATGCAGTCAAGACAGGTGAATGAATAGTTATAAAAACAATAGTCAAGAAAGGCATTTTAAGGTATTTTGGAATGCATTTAACATGGAACTTGATTCAGATCAATGCTTGCTCATTATGTTAACACCCTGAGGAGTTCAAATGTGTACTTAGGATTTTGAAGAGAAAATCTTTTAGTTAAAAACATCTGCCCCCCACCCTTGTTTCAGCTTAGAATAGTTTTTCATCCTGTTTCTTCACATTTCATGACTGTCTAGAATAAGGACAGCCTGCCACCAGGTCCCAGGCGTGAAGACAGAAGCTGGTGAGGGAAAGTAAGGGGAGCATCCTTCCTGCTTGCCTCTCTAATGTTTCTAGAATTGGTCTTTCTAACCATTATATTTGTATTTGAAACATGTCTCTGCCCAGCATGGTTCCTTTAACACACATATCAGTAGCAGTACCTGAACATATCAGAAATCTATGTGAATGTTGCTTATTCAGAGGACAGCTCAGAGAGACTGACCCTAGCCAAGATCCAGCCCAGGAGAAGGCTGCCAAGCCCAGCTCTGGTGGTACCCCAGGAGACCACATTAGAGAACATCTGCTCTCCATTTCTCACGTAGCCACTTGTGTGGGAAGTACATATCCACTCTGCCCTGCACCATCCACAGCCAACATGTTGCCTACACTGGAAACCCTTTTGATCTGGCTTCCATGTCGTGCAAAATTGCACAGACACTGAAGGGCCTTTTCCAATCCACCCACACTCTTCAGCAATCCACCCATACCAATTTACTGCCATGGGAGCTTCGGGAGCTGCGGAAGTGGGTGCTGAGTTTACCCTTTAATGCCTTAATTATTAACATCTGGAGAGCTATTTCCTACCATAGTGTGGGAAGAAGTTCCAGACCTTATAGTTTGGTGGGGTTTCATTAAAATTCATTTGGCCAAATAATCCTATTAATGATCTCACCAGAAAAAGTGCTGAAAATGGTATTTGACTTAAAAGTTATAAAGTGCCCAAGAAATATTACCCAACAGCATTTCAGACATGGGAGAGTAAATTACATTGGCATATTTTTTCTCTCACTTGAGAATATTTTCATCAATATGATGGCCATATTTAGAGTACATTTAATATGTTCTCTCGTCAGACTGTTTCCATGAAAATTACATCTCTATGCCAAACTCCTTTAACATGACTCATACTTTATCAAAGGCATATAATTGACAAAGTCTAAGGCTTTTCATCCCTTTCAGAAAATTTCAGAAAGTGAGCATAATTGCAACAGATGGCCCTTATCCCATAAAGCCTTTATTATTACACTGAACATCAGGCTGTTGTTTTAAGCTATATAATGTCAAGTATCACATAATTGCTGAACAGAAGGTGCAGAAATTTTAGAAAAGCATAATATTGCTAAAATAATAAATAATACCTTACTGTTTTGTATTAGATTAGCTAAAACATCTTCATTTGTTACCTCTTACGCTTTTTATTTGGTTTTCGCATAATAACTTGACTGTTCTCTTGAGCCTCGCTGAAGTGTGAGATCTGTTTAAACTGATTAGAGTTTTGAATGCTTGCCTACATTTTATTGAGCTACTCTGAAGTAGACTGAAGCTGTGTTTTCTCTTTTATGCCTACCTAGATTTTGAGAACAATTTCAAGCAGCTGTGGAGATAAGAAGTGCTTAGCCATTAGTGTGTGTAGAAAAAGCATGTTAAGCATTTGATTACCATTTAGAACAAAGACTGTACAGAGATGAGTAAATTTCTCCATGAACTGACTTTTCCCAAGGATGTTCGTTCTCATTCATGACCATTTGCACTCCTTTTATGCTGTATCAGAAACGTGTAAATGGAGGCAAGACTGGAACCTTGCTGTAAGTAATACAGAATGATTAATCTTCTTAGACTTATCAGTTAGAACGCATTGAAGTATAATCCTCATTCTTTACTATAAACATTTTATGATGATTTCACTGTCTCAGCATTACCCATTGAAAGTTGAAGTCGCAAGAATATCAAACATGCTCTTGTCATTGAGCATGAAGTATTGCAAATTCTAAAAAAAAGTCTTTGCTAGGATACTCTGAAAGAAAATAGAAAAGAAGAATAGAATTAATTCTAAATGAACCTGCTGGTTTTTTTGTTTGTTTGTTTGAGAGGTAAGAAAACTTGAGCAAATAATTTTATGTTGGCTTATTTTTATTTGCCTTATTCTGAGACTGTATGTGTTTCATTATACATAAATAAAAATTGCTTCTCCATTTCCCCGGATGAGTGCGTCATTCCTGTGTGGATTGACCATGCCACACAACTACATAAACTGGCTTTGCTTGAGGTATTTTGAGTCTGGAAGCCAGGTAGCTCTGACTTAGACTGACAGTCAATGGGACATCTCTGGAGTTCCTGGTCAACAGGATCAGTGACCAGTATTTTCTCTCCTGCACACTTCTACAATCTTAAAAATCACTCATGGTTTTGTTGTCTGCAGGGGATTGTGTTTCTCCTGTGTAATGAAGAGTTGATTGTTGCAGTGGACTGTGTCCCCATATATTTTTTTTTTTAAGGTTTACCATATTGGGAGGACCTTTGAGAGTTTTCCTGTCATCTTAGGTATCAAAAGGTAGAGCAAAAATATTTGTAATATTGATGATTTAACGCAATGTAAAACCTCTTGTTGGAGAGAAGCCCTGGCAGTCAGTGGGAAGATGGCTGTTAAGTACTTCTGAGTTTCCTAGAAGATACAGCATACGGCAACAAATCATCTCAGTTAGTGGAGCAAATCAGTGATCACCAGATCTATGCTTTTCATGGTTGGCTTTTATTAGACTTCTTTTTAAATCAAACTGTTTTGTTAATGCTTTTCATTAACTTTAGTAAATACAGCTCAGTGTTTCTATTTAAGTGGCTGCTGTTGGAACTTACTTAGTGTGCAGCACCCGTTTATGCCTGAGGTGTAAAGAGTACGAGTTGAAGACACTAAGGAAACCACAACTAAATAATATACCCTGGAGATGGCAAGACAGTGACAGTGGGAGGAAAGAATGGGTTTGCAGTCCTGAAAGGGGTAATAGAGTACATTAAGTCATCTATGGAAAGGGCTAGTAGATAACATGAAATCATCTAATCATTCCTGAAAGGGCAAAATCAGAAGGCAGTAATAAAATAAGAGAAGATATTGAGCAGCTGCAGATCTGATGTTCTACAGGGAAACTTGTGATTCATAATTATTTTTGAAAATCAGGACATTGTCACAATGTTTTTTTTCAATTCTGCAGTGACAGTAGTATATTTTTATTGATTTACCCTTCACTCAGAGAAAAATAATCCTTTTAATTCAAATCAGGGAAAAGAACATCCGTGTTTCATAAAAAGAGGGGCTGTTCTTGAAAGGAACAAAATGTCAAATGACTAAATAATATTGAGTTCTACTGTTTCCTGACTGTCAGACCAAACTGCTAAGTGTCATCTGAAACCATCAGCTTTTCTTAGTTCAAAATAGTCATAGGAACCATTTGTCCCGTTTGTCTCTGGCAACATTTTCTATGATTATTTTTTTGTACTCAGTACAAAAATCTTTGATTAACACGAACTAGTGGGTTACACTGGTAAGTTTGTCTTTAGGGAAAGAGGGCTATAAAAGCAGATATCCCAGTAGTACTGTGTGATGGGGCATACTCATATTTGGTTTTCAGACTGACTTTTGAAGGTTTTCACGAAGTAGTATTTCAGTTGGCATAATATGACCTTCTAAGCAGCTGTTGCTAGATGCATATCTTTGCTTGGAAAGGTGTTGGCATAATGAGCTCAGACATTTCTTCATGGAATAAAAACAGCTCACAGAGCTTGATTTTACATTTGTACAACTGCTGTTAGTGTATGTCTTCATTATGGTTTCTCATAGAATTACAGGGTTTTGGTTTGACCTGAAGTATGTGAGCCTCCAGTGAAGTCAGTAAAGTTTCCCAAATGAGAGATAAGAAAAGATCTTAAGATCAGAAAAGATGTGTATAAGATCTCTACTTCTCTGAAATCTTCATGCTCGAGAACTGGAGCCACCCAGTGCCTGTGCAATACCCATGCATAGCTTGGAATCTTCCCAAATTTAAAATTATGTCCATGCAAGCAGAGTCAGGCTTTCAGTATCTATCAACTACATGCTCTCCTATACAATCTATAAAAACAGAAATAAAGCAAAGGGAAAAGAAACTTAGGCTTCTACCTCGAAAATCATGGTTCTATCCCTTAGAATACTTGAGTGACTGGAATGGCAAAACCTACCCATAAACTTTGTAGCTCTTAAAGAAAGCATATGACAGCCTCCACTGAAGTTCAGCTGGAACATTTTAAAGGTATTGACATGCCAACAAAAATAATTCTCACCAAGGCTTGTGTCAAAGGTCAGTGTGCACAGTGTACTGAGTTGAGTGAGTGAGTGAGCACAGTCACTAACATCACATGGGATGTCCTCTCACTCTTTTCTCACTGACTGTAAACAGCTGCAACAAAAGCATTTCATGGTTAGTTAGCAGAATACTAAAAGTCTTGAGGGGGTTTGGTAGATTTGCTCATCTGCCAAGCAAAGAGTGAAAGGTGATGCAGAACTGTAAAAAAAATGGGTTTAAGTGATGGTGATGGAGGGGAGAGGCTCTAGTACAGAGGGGCAGTCTAAAATGCCCTCTGGCTCCAGTGTTTGGAGATAGGTGAAAGAAAGGGAGGAATATCAGAGGCTTGCACAGTGGAGCAGTGAACAGAGAAGCCAGTGCTGCCTCCATGTGTATGCAGCATTTTTAAAGGGATTTGTGAGTTGAGGAAGTGATTGCAAAACCTCAACTCAAACTTTATTTCTGTCTGAAAGTATGGAGATAGAAGCTGGAAATCGAGTTACGACATATTCAGCCTCGTGAAACTCCTACAAAGGGATCTCTTTAGGAAGTCCTGGCTATTAAATGCAATGAATTTATATCAGTGCCAAGGTATGAGAACTGAGTGACAGTTTCCCTCAGCAAAAAAAAAAAAAAGGAAAAGATAGCATTTATGAAAGTGAAACTCTAGAGTATAAGTTTTAAATAGCAAAACTGCCTTTGCCCCCTACCTCTCACTGGGCTCCATCAGCTTTCAAGAAGAGCAGGGGAGACTGGGGCCCGAGGGAAGGGCTGTGCCATGCGGCTGGTAGTGTCTTATGACCCTGGCTGTGTCACTTCCCCGCGGGGTCCTCTGGGTGGCAGTCATACATCACGGATTTCATTTATTCTTTATTCTAACAAGCTGACAACCCCCTTTCACCTGACCTTGTCCTTTTTTTCTTTTTTTTTTTTTTTTGGTCAGAAAGCGAACCTTAAAGCCACTAGCTAAGCAACAGACCAAATTCTGGGCGGCATTCCCTGACAACCATACTGATAACCTGTACAATGTCAAAATAAGGAAGACACTTGTTTTCATTATTATTAATGATTATTGCATCTTTGTTAACTTAAATGATTTAGGCTGGGCAACCCTGGAGGTACTGCAAAAATATATAGTCTAGTGTCTTTTTTACAATAGATCTGGTTGAGTCAAGAGACATTAGAGATTAAAGTAAAGAAGTGGTGATTTACATTTTTGAGGCACAATGTTATCTGCCTTGTGGTATTTGCATGATTAAAAGTCACAAGCCAGAATATTTTCTGTAGCTTTTGTGGAAATGTATTTTACTCCTGTGGAACTTTCAAAATTTTTATAACTCCAGAAATGCCATTTCCAACCTAACCCAAAAAAGAATCTAGACTAGCACTGTCTCAAATAGTACTGTCTGTCATGTACCCTCTAAGATATGAGCTACTTCATTATGAGAACTTTATTGCAGTCTGTACTGTCTAGGACCAGCTGCTCATGTTTTTACTATTTATGGAAGAGATTATTTTCTGTAAATATGTCCATGACAAACCTTTGGCAAGAGAATAAAACTTGCATGTAACGTCACATTTCATTCCAGGTCTAGGATCTGAACAAAAATAAATTAAAAAACCCTGAAAAGTTCAAGACCCTTTTTTTTTTCCTGCTGTTTCATCTTTTATATGTAAGCCTTTAAACAATGCCAAATGCAAACAAATGCTAAATAATTTTCATTAATGAAGAAGGAAGGGTGTGGAGCATTTTTACCTCTTATATTATTGGACCTTCAGCCCTGGAAGTGATTTAACACAATGTGCAATAAAACAAAGGAAGAGTTACTCAGACCTAATGTGATCAACAGATGATTAGAAGGGGTGGGAAATATAGCACCCTTTTGATTCAACCTGTCTCCAGGTGATAGAATTTCCTTTTTTCTTTTTTTTTTTTTTTTTTACAGTGCAAACACATTTGTCCTTCAAATGTCCTCTTCCCTCATGGTTCTTTGAGGTTCTTCTAACTGATGGGAAGAGACTCCTTGAACCATGTCTGATAAAAGATTTAAAAAAAACCAAACAAACAAAAAAACCCCACCAAAGGTGGAGAACCTCATGTGTACTTTTATAAAAAGCTTTGTGTGACTTCTTCCTGAAATATCATGAGCTCTGTGTTCTGTTGGGGTTTTTTTCCAAAAATCAGGAAAAATTTAAAAACAATGAACCACATACTTTGGTCTTAAACTGCCAAGCTTTGAGCAGGCAGACTTCCACAGTTGAAAATAAAGTTTGCTTGCTGTCTATTGGCTTCTGCTCTCTGGTTTTGCATTCCTGTCCTTCATACACCAAGCCCACAGTCATGCTACAAACAGATACGTTCCCCAAGCTATTTCTGGATCTCTAACATTTATCTGCATTACAGGGAAATATCACACAAAACGTATATCAACCAAAGACACATGAATGTAAGGAAATATTGAGAGCTTAAGGAAAGAGTGTACATGGCTCAAGAATCCTAAAAAGTGAAATTTGGGCAGCTGCATTGAAAAAACTGACAGCCACATTTAGAAACTGAGGAATAACTATGGGACGAGCAAGAAGAGGAATTACATGAAGAAGACTTGTTCAATCGTGTAGGGAGGGGCTTTTACTTACAGCTGTTTTAACTGAAATTGTATGACGCTGATAGGCAACCAGTTGCTTGACACCAATTAAATGGAGGCTGTGTTGGTAGCCATGATTGGGTTTTGAGTGTTAATTTTACTTCTTATTCAGCTTCTGAATTTCATTTAGACACACTATATATCCACCCACTTGAACACCAACTAAGCACATAGATACTGATATGTAGGGAAAAGGATAATCAAAGATTGTTATTTCTATTTTTGTACTCCTGGGAAGCACTTAGCAGCTTCCTGAGGAATGTTCTGTGCAGCCATGAGGTGCCACAGAAATATGCTTTCAGTCTAAGCATTCTTTTATGTTTAAGAGGCAGAAGCCCAGGCTCAGTCCCTGAACCTTAAACTTGAATAGCCTTCTAACTAAATGTTTATACCGATAGTGGAGGTTTATACCCCTGCTATTGGAGGTTTGAGGTCCTCTTTTATCAAGCTGCACAGGTTCCCCAGTGTTGTAAACTCATGATGCTTCAGAAAGGGTATTTTCAAGAAGAGTAATTCTGACAGGGAGTGAAAAACCAAAGCTGAGATGCTATCGTTTGGTGGTTAGGGTGCCCCTTTGTATATGAACCTGTATGGCACTGGCTTTTGCACTATAAGTAGGTGCTTTTCAGTGTTCCCTGCTGAAAATGAAGCCTGAGAGCTCATTTAACTGTGGGCCTGAAGGAGTCCCATTGGTGAAAGTCACTGGGGAGGGAGCAAAAGGAGAAGGAGATGGCAGAACAAGCAAGAGAGGTCACGAGTAGAGAGTGCTCTTCCCTAGCAGCTGTTGGGGTGGCTTGTTGTCGTCGTAGGTGTCTGTGTATGACATAGAGCAGCCGTGGTAGTGCTTGAAGTTGTGCAGGGGACTCATCCAGCCCACAACCAGCCTGACTGTGGAGCTGTGCAGGTGATGTGAAACTGTCATGGCCACTCCTTTTGTTAGTCCTGCCAAAAATGCTGAACTCATGTTTCCATTTGAGTGAGCTCTTTCAGATGCTTCCTGGCAGCGCAAGAATCCAGATTTTGCTGACTCTCCCCCCCTCTCCCCCCCCTAGACCCCACTTCCATTCTACATGCTGTCAGGAACTCAGCCCCAAAACTTCTGTGTGAGCCAGGATCTTTACAGAGCTCCTACACAGATTCTTTGCATGTCTTTGGAGTTATGTTTCTGTAATTAATTACTTGTTACTTGTGTGGCTCCAGAGTTGTATAGCTGTAGTACAGACAGATTCTGCTGAAGAATGTGCAGTGGGAATTTTGTAATGTTAAACATCCTCAGTGCATTTGAGGACACATGTCCTGTGAGCATATAGCAATAATTCTGTTTGACTGATATCTACTTCACACATTCAATAAAATACTGAAAATGATAAGTGCAGCTGAGGACAAACAGATGATTGTACATGTTTATTTTATTCCTGAAATATATTCAGGGCCGGTGCTCCCTCTAGTGGTTAAAGAGGCTCTTTTAATAAAGATTTGGATATTCCCCATCTCTCTGTCTTCCCTAATGTAACACTGAGACAATTACAATTCTCTAACACATGTTTAAAAGAACGTGGAGAGAAAAGAGTGTGGAGAGAAACACTCTTAGGTACTTGAGAGTGTTGCTCAGATCGCACAATAGTGTTTTCCACCATGCAGTGTAATTACTGTAATTACCTTAGAGCCAATTCACTTGAGTTACATCAGCTGAAGGAACAAATACAGAGTCTGCATTCACCTCTCATGTGGCTTGGGATAGTCTCTGTAGAAACCATGTAGTGCATTGCAAGGCTGTTGTCCAGTGCTGTGGATTTTATGATACCACAATGAAACATCAAAGTGTGATGAATGTTTTGAAAGGCAGGTTTTCCTGTTAGCAGTCAGGCACTATTTCTCTCTGTTTGGAAACTGCATCCTCAGTTTTTGTCTTGAAACTGTTACATTTCTTTGCCAAACGTGTCCTTGGTGGAATTTCAGTTCAATGAACATTAACTTTCGGGAACAGGAAAGCATATGTATTTGTGATAGGAGTTCTGAGCTTGTAGCATGTTGGAGTCAGCAGTGACACTGGTCTGAAGACAGCCCTCGGGCAAGGCCAAGAGTTTGTTGGCTCCCAGCTCAGTTTCCCTTGCAGTGAAGGCACAGCTGAGGAGCTGTGGTGGATGAACTCCAACAAACCCCACTGCACTGTGTCCTCCTTGCCTTGGTTTTGGCAGCCGCCTGGCCACCTGATGAGCTCCTCAGCTCACAGAGGCCAGAGCAAGCTCACTTGCTAAAGAAAAGTGAGTAAATTTAGTGAGCTAAACTGGAGCGGTGGAGCCTGAGGGAATCATACCAGCTGGTGTAAAGAAGGGCAAGGTGGCACCATCCCTTTAAAAGAAGGAGAAGAAAAGCCAGTTTTGCTGGGTAAATCAGCTTAGCTGCCTGGGGACATCTTTCCCCAAGAGTGAGTTTTATGCCTTTTCCGCTAAAGGACAGACATGTCTGTCCTGCTGTCTCAGCTGCAGGGTGATCACTGGCAGAAGCACATGTTAAGGAATGAAGCATCATTCAAGTGGCTTTGGGAAGATCTGCATAGTGTTATTCACCATGTGCCTGTGTCTCTGGAGAGGGTGAGAACATATTTTTACAGACCTAAACACCCTGTGTGCACTTCTGGAAGCAGTTGATTTATATCCATGTTACCAGTTTCTCAAGACTAAAATCTCCCAGTCCAGCAGTCCCTAGACAAAGTGATAGAGGAAATAATTTATAATGGGGTGGTGATTATTTCGTCCTCCTCAGCACTTGATATATTACAGCTGAATCTTCTGAAACTACTTCATGTGATTCTCTTGCTTAGCAATCCACAGTTGTTCTGTGTGTCAAACAGCACTTAATGGCTAATTTGGAAGGGTAGGTGCCAGAGAAAGTATCAGCCCATGCAGTTGAGCTCTTAGCAGGTTTGCATCTGTTTTTAAGTCCATTCAATTTTAATTTGAACTACCTAGTGCAAAGGCATTTCACAGAAGCTGAACTAACACAGGCATCTTGCTTATTAAATGAGCACAATGGTGACTGAGCACTTGCTATCTTTTTACGTAGCACCTCCACTTTTTCAGCAGCTGAGTATCAGAATATTAATTTTTGTGAGTTGAGTAATGAATTCTCCTTTGTGCTTTCTGACAGTTTGCATTGAATCAGCAGAGGTACAGATGACTTGGTTACATCTGTTTTAGTTTTTGAGTCTCATTAATTGATTTGTAAGAAGCAGAAGCTCTTTCAGTGTTACTTGCCAAGACTTTGCAGCTGTGAATGTTGGAACTTGAACAATACATAGCCCTTGCAGTTTGAGTCTCATGCTCTTCATGCATCACAGCTACAGATCTCAGTGCTAAGCGAAAAATAAGTGGGGTGGCAGTGGTGACACGGTGCTTGCCCATTTATGTAGTGTGGGTACAGCATAAATGTAGCACAAACGCTAGCTGTTGGGCTGTTTGGCTGGAACATGGAGTGAAGAAAGGAACCAGGCAGACAGGCTGGGAAAGGATGCTGCTTAAGTATTTTCATGCAATGCAAGACATCTTCTGGACGTGCTTATGTCTGTACTGCACAGCATAATAAGTGACAGGTTCATCAGAACCTGAAGTTCTAAATACGCCACTTTTAGTAGGAAAGTAGTAGTACTGCTATGTACTGATGTTGCTACCTCAGTGATCTCTGGGGTCAGTGACATTAGGGCACACTGCGTTCACATGACTTTACAGCTTCTAAATGGTAGTTTTTGTACTCTCTTGTTCAGTTTAGACACTCTGAAACTGTTGGAATTTTACTGTCATTTAGCATAGTATCATTGATTCCAAAAAATATCTTATGGTGGAAGTTTGTGCTAACTGAAGCAGGAGTATTGAATTAAGACCTTTGTTCGTTAGTGCTGCTTCTTTTCCTTCAAGTTTTGGCACCATTAGTTTTCTAAGGCTGTTGTACAAATAGGCAGACTGATATCTGGACTAAAGAAAGCGACTGGAACCCAGAAGAGTTCCCTACGTCTGTTGCTGTGTCTTGATGGAATAGCTTGTCCTAATTCTTTGCGTTTCCTTGGGTGGCATAGAGGAGTTAAGTCCCATGAACTGTGGAGCCTGAAAGTGCAGATATTTGGGCTTTCTACTCAATACTTACTTTGTACTATTTATCCTGAACTTAATTTGGAGTAAAGTGAAATGGGAAGGCAGAGTAGAGGGAGAGGTGTTCACAGTGTGTAAGTCCATGATGAAGCAGCCAAGGTGGAAGGCTGCATGCAGGGAGGGATCACACAGCTTTCACACACACAGTCACCTTTATGTTTCCTTGCTTCCCTCTAGCAAATCACAGATGAACTCAGTTCCAGTACGAGAAACCATGAGTTTGCAGTATTTTGGGTGGTACAGCCCTCCACATGCTCAAGAGCTATACTTTCCAGGCCTTGGAACATCCAGTAGCTTGACTGGATATCCAGAAGTGCTGGACAAATAGCCAGTTGTTTTTCTTGTTGGCCTAACAGTTCAAGTCAGGAAAATAAAACGTTTCTAGGGAAACCTGGATGTATCTTACCTCGAAGTGACTTGTTATGGTCTCGACTCTGCTCCTCCAGCTATGGAGGCAGCCTGGGAAGCTGAAGACAGCCTTGAGAGAATTGACCATAGATGCCCTGGAAACCCAAGTTTTTATTTGTTTTAAGCTTTTAGTTAACCTCCTTGGCAAGCTGAAACAGTCATTACCTTAGTGAGTGATTTACAAGGCATGTTAAGGCCCTTTTACCGTGCCAGAATGATCTTAAGGGAGCTTTAAACTAAGTGAAAATCTGATCTATAAACCTCAGTTTTATCTTTTCCTAAGACCGGAGGAAAAACTATTTCCTTGTGTTGCAAGATGCAGTGGGTCAAAGTGTGGTGAAATCCTCAGATGGACAAGACTTCTGAGTGCAGAAAGTATCAGTCATGTTACACATGACTGATCTGAGTCACATATGTTATACATGACTCATATTTCTCTGTCAAAGTAATCTTGTTTTCTTCTCATTTGCACATGTTGTACTTTCCTTCAGCAACAGAAGACCCTGTTGTATATACTTGAGTGTCTTCTCCATCCTTAGCGCACCTCCCAGCAGGTCATGAGAGCAAGTGCCCAGGGTTCAATGTGAAATCCTGGTCTGAAGTGATACAACAACTGATTTTGTAGAAATAGCTTTGTGGTGGCTGTGCCAATTAGCTAGCCAAAGTATGGGTTTATGTACTTGACTAATTTGTTTAACTTTGCAGATATCTTTCAGATTGTTGATTACTTCAACACATTTATTCTGAGACTTGGATCATGATACATTCTTCCTTAAAATATGTTTCAAAACTATTTTAGTTACTTTAGAACTTGGACTTTGTAGCTCTTGCAGCTGACTTCATAGCATATTTCTCCAGCTGTTCTGATGTTTGCTTCATTTTGCAGTGTTTTCTAGTCTAACACACTGCTCCAGATTTGCAAACCCTATTCTCAAACCAGGACAAAGAATACTGGGTAGTAAATAGAGGAGATCATGCTATTTCAGCACCTCAGGGAAAAACTGATTGTTTGCCTCAGAAAGTACCTTTTTATTGAAAAGTTTATTTTTGTGGGAGGAAGGAGAGGAGAAGCAGCAGGATGATTTCCTTTGGCAGGAATTTTTCGGAAACAAGTGTTATTTTTATTTCACTTTCTCATGCTCTTATCATCTCAGTTACAGTTTTCTGTCCTCCTTCCTCCTTGGCCCTGCTCTTCTTACCCATCAATAATGTCTATTCTCCCTTGTCTCTTCATGTTAAAATCCCGGACAAGGAACTAAAAACCAACATCAACCCAGTAACTCCACAAATCTTCCAATTCCTCTCACCTTCTGACAGTGTAACTAACACCATGTCTGTTGGTCATCACTCAGTTTCCTCTGCCTGCATGTCATAACTTTTTGTTTGCAAGATGCCTGTTATATTTCCTTGACAAATGAGCTCTCCAAGACTCAGATGTTGTTCTTCTTGTGTGTGCTGAATCCTCAGCTGATCTCTCCGAGTAGCCAGCATATTGCTGTGAATCTTTGTCCTGAGCAAACAGGACAAAAGTGTCTTGTTAATCCCCATCTTAAAATCAAATACTAAATTGTTTCTTAGTTACAAAGAGCAATCTCATTTCTCACTGTTTTGCTGAAAATCCTTAAATCTTTGCATAGCCTCCTTTTGTGTGTTTTGAACCTTGTTGTTATCCTTTGAAAATTGCCATGTTTTGAGTTTCTAAAACAGGTGCCATGTTTTATAGTATGTTTTCGAAATTTATAGAACTTTTCCTTTTTGCAGTTGTACACTAACATTTTATTCATCCAATATTCCCACAGTTTTTGTCAATATAAAGTGTTTCTCCTGTTTCACATCACACCTTTAAAGGACAACTCTGGTTACTTCCTATGAGGAACATGTGGCTTTTCATTTGCTTGATTTGCTGTTTCCAGGAGCTGACATGAATATTTTTTCCCCCCTCTTCCTATATGCAGATTTTGCAGCCTTTATTCAGACAGTGTTCCTCCACTGGGAGTCCATATATAGTGAACATATTATAACTGCAATATTGATCTAGAGTGGGGATGAATTTTCTGCCTCTAAATTTATCTGATTTAAATACATTTGGACTTGTAGGGAGACGGACAGCACAGGAAACACAGATGTCCCATACAACACTAAAGGAGAATCTAAATGATGACACATACAGTCTGGGTGTTCAGCTTCTTGGGAAGATCCTGTATCCCTGAGCATCCTGTGTCTGAACCACCCTGAAATTCAAGTCTGAGTGACAAGCCTCGTCTCCAATATCTGCTGTTGTGAATGGTATATAAGAAGAGTGGTGGTTGCCATTCATACAGTAGTGACTGAACAGTAATATTTGTGGTTTTCAGGAATTTAATTGCTGGTTTGGAGGTTTAGATTTTCTACTGGGAGTTAGCAATATCTATGTAGGAATGCAGGTAGGTTTTATTAGAGGGCAAATTACCTTCCTGATCCCAGGAGTATAAGTGTTCTATGATTACTTCTATCCAGAGTGACAAAAAAAGTTTTCATTGACATTTAAAGAGTGCTTTTCTGCTATGCCACACTCAGCCCCTGCCAATCTATTATTGAACCAGAAATATTTCTTTATTTATAATAATCCTTCTTTCAAGTACAAACATGAACTGTTTGCTGTCACGTGTATCCTCTTACCATCTAACAGATTTCTTGAGCACGGAAATGGGAGATATGTGAGTGGCTTGAAGAAGCAACTTATATTGTATAGTTGTATTGTATAGTTACTAATAAGTTTTCTGCTTCCACAGGGAGAAAGAGGCTTGCCAGGACTACAGGGTGTGATTGGGTTTCCTGGAATGCAAGGACCTGAAGGTCCCCCTGGGCCACCAGGGCTTAAGGTATGAACTTAAGCTGTCGTATTTGAAACACTCGGATTTCCCTAAATTGTTGCCCCAAAGAAAGACAAAGCTATCTATTTTCCTTTGCAGGGTGATACTGGAGAACCAGGACTGCCAGGAACAAAGGGAACAAGAGTGAGTTCTAGCTTACTTGTTTGCAGTTCTGATGTCTTTGAGTTGTTTTATATGTTAACTCTCCATGGCTGCCTTCAAGTGCAAGAGGGAGTTAGTCTCTTCTTCGAGTTAATCAATGACATCTCCTTGTGCTGCACAATAATTTCAAAACTGTCATTTTTACCTTTGAAGTTCTGCACTGGGTAGCCAGTACCTTTATCCATTTGCATTTTTACCTGATACTTACCACTGCATCAGCAGCACTGGTTTTAATATGCCTTTGATGTCTTTTTGACATACTGAAAGACTTTTTTTCCAGCTTCACTATGAACTAACCTTATTTCCTCTTGCAAAATTCTCCTTTACGTTTGCCATCTGACTTCCTTGCAGCACTCCAGCAGAGAAGCTGACACACTCATGCGTACATATATGTTAAAAGTGTGCACAAGCTGCTGAGCCAAATTAAAGCCAGGAACAAAGATCTCTTGACATTGCTAGAAGAGACTCTGAATATTTTATTGATCTTCCTGTTGTCATTTCTGTTTAATGGGGCACTTATATAGCACTTATTTTAGCATATGATATTAGCCAGGGCCATGACTTCTGGGGGTTTGTGAGGTGCCAAGCTCATTCTGAGCACTTTCAGGTCTCATCATGACGAAAGCAGATTCAAGTGACTAGGCCAGTAATGATGCATACATTTTCAGCTATGCCCTCTTGTTTACAGATTTTCAAAATACTGTCTCGGTTTTGTTCTCTATCTGCCTGCAGATGCTGCAGCACACAGAATTTACTGAACCAACTGCACTTTCTGAGCTATTAAAGAGAGGATATTCTGCTAGATCAAGAAATCATTATTTCAGTCCATGATGTTTGTGATACCCTCGGGTCTCCTGAGTGTCAGTGTAAACTGGCATCTTCTGGCAAAAGTGTTTGTGTGCTACAGTGCAAGTAACCTGTATAACAATTACAGAATTTTGGAAGAGGCAAATACACTGTCTGAGCACAGGATTCCCATACATCTTTTCTGCTTCATAATATATGTATTAGGAAATACTGCATGAATAAGTAAGATGATAGGATGAAAATGATTTGCCAAGTTAAACTCCTGATGCATTGCACTGAAAAGATGTTCGAGGAGAACATCTAACATACAACACTAAAGGAGAATCCAAAGGATGACAGTTCTCTCAGCCTGGTAGGTTTTTTGATAATAAGGATGAATTGATACACTGATGAGGAATATGAAAGAGAACATCTTTACAGTGCATTAATGTCATCTCCTGCTGTGAAGAGTTGTCTACAGTAAATTTCATTTTGGGAACGATGGTTGTGAGAAGACAACACCTCTGCATCCCTTTTACCTCTACATAAGGCTCTGATCCAGTTCCTACTGCCTAAAAAGTAAAGGAAATATAAAAAGTTGCTTTCAGTTACTGATTACTAAGGTGACATGTCCGAGAGGTTTTGAAGATTTTGTAAAGAAAGTTTAAATACTGCGTGTTTTTGACTGTTATCACTGGAGATGCAACATGGGCCGCAACTTGTCCTTGCTGTTTTGTGGATTTGTCATTTCAGTTTATGTTTATCTCAATTGCAGGGCCCCCCAGGAGTATCGGGCTTTCCAGGAAACCCAGGCCTTCCCGTACGTATGAAGAACTAATTGTATTAATCAAAATACTAATCATAACATCTGCCCTGGATTATTATGAATATTGTTCATTTCTTTCTTTTCATTTAGGGCATTCCTGGACAAGATGGCCCTCCTGGTCCACCTGGCATTCCGGGATGCAATGGCACAAAGGTGAAACTTATATATGTTTATAAAAGCATCTCTGTGTTGAAACAAAAGCATCTCTCAAGCCTATGTTCCCTAAAAAAACCTGTTTTCTCTGTTCCCCTTAGGGTGAAAGAGGTCCAGTAGGTCCCCCAGGTTTACCAGGACTGACTGGGAGTATAGTAAGTAAATTCTTTTCTGCTTGATTCATTTTTTTCAACTCTGATTCTAGAAATTCAAATATAACTATATGAAATAATACAGAGTATAAGATGTAAAATATACAACACTGAAGAGCCATGACGTCAAATACGTCTTTTTTTTCACAGGGACCCCCAGGACCTCCTGGAATGAAGGTATGTTTTACTCTGTGTTTATATCCTGCTTCTAACAATAAGAATTTGTGTGAAGTCTATACCCTCTAAGACCAGCAGTTCCTTACTTAAGGACTGAAAGGTTGTATTGACGTGTTTCACTTTGTACTCTGTTCTGCAACCCCACTAAATAAAGACAGTGGTGTGATCTCCAGTTGATAAGAATTGAACATATGTGTTGCTCCATGCAGGTCTTAAAAGTGTATTACACAGATTACAACAGAAAAAAAAGTAGTACATATCATTAATTATGTGTAAACAATATCGTGGCCCCCTAATTGTGTATAAAGATTTAGATAGGTTTTATGATTCAAACATTTGTTTTTATGTTGACATTTGATTTACCTACATAGTTTCACATAGATAATATTTGTGAAAGAAGATCATATACCCCACAATATGAAAAGCTTCCAACACATACTAAACAGTTTTCATAAAGGAAAAAAAAATCAGCCTAACTAATTAGGTATTACTGGAGAATGAAGCATTGAATGACAACAGAGAGCTTTTGTTCTTTAAAATTAACAGATGTTATTTGGAAATATAAGCTAAATGTAAGTCTAAATGTAATCTTGGATTTGTTATGACGTGACAACCCAAGTTATATCTTACTCTTACATGGGAAGAATTGACTTGGTCTATAAACACTAAAGTACTCTTTAGTGTTTCTTTCCTATCTGTGTATGCGTAAGTACACAACTCCTGAAATAAAACACAATACTCCAGCTTTGTACAAAAATGCAGGAAAAATGGGATCTTTTGCTATGAAAAAGAGACATAAAAGGTGGATAATGATCAAAATCATTTTTTTAAGTAAGACTAAGTGGATTCCTTTTTTTTTTAAGAAAATTACTTTTATGTCAAAATTAAGTGTAAGCATGAAGGTCTCAGCCTGGGAAAGAGATTGTGAGGTTACCACTTCTCTCAGCAGCCAGGTCAAATGCTCCAGTTGTGTGGTGGCACTCTATTAGTGATGGATTCGGCAGAAAAATCATTCTGATTATTATAATACCCATTATGATATAGGAAATGAAAGTGGGAAGGAAGGTTTGGTGCTGGAATCTCTTCAAGTGGCTTTAAAGCGAGTTTGGCAATTAAGGCTTTAACTTGTAATATGTCTTGCTATGTGTCAGCTAAATTAAAAGAAGTGAGGTGATTTTTTTTAAAGTCAGATTTCCAAATGATTCAAGACATAGTTTCAACTTTCCTCTTGATATTAGTGTATTTGAATGTATTTGAATTGATGTTCAAGTATTCTTTTTCTTTTCTTATTATAGGGAGATCCGGGTGAAGTGATTGGTCTTTTACCCTCTGGTGTGCTAAAAGGTGATAAAGGGTTTCCTGGCCAACCTGGACTACCTGTAAGTCTAAATGATGTTTGAATAGTAGTAAGTTTCAATTAGAATGAAATCAGTATCATGAAATTATGAAATAAATATCACTTTTTTATGATGCCATTTGAATTTTTCATAGGGTCCACCCGGAACTTCAGGGTTTCAGGGACCAATGGGGCCACAAGGTCCTCCAGGAGAGCCAGTAAGTTTCCTCTCATGGTGATTTGCACTTACTTATAGAGCTTTATTATAGGAATGTTCTAGAAGGTGTGTGTCTTGGTTGGGATTTGGGAAAGATAAGCTGTGGTTCCAGGCCTGTGGTTTAGCCTCTGGAACTCTACCATGGCAGAAATTAGTAGGCAACATAGGTTTTCATTAGCAGCATGCTCCTACAGTCATCTTCTCTTCTTGCACTCTTGGAAAGTATTTTTTTGTGGGGGAGAGACTGTAACTGTGATTCCTCCTGTCCTCTCTTCCCCAGCTTAATTTATAAAAAATAAACTACAAATCTAACAGCCGGACCTAAACCCAAATGTTTGCTGAGATTGTTCTTATGGGTAGCTGAAGTAAGGAGTACCATGGAAGCAGGATATCAACTTCTGTTATTATGATAATTAATGAGATATCACAGACAGATTCTCTTGATTGTTATTTTTTATTCTAAGTTGTTTTTATTCTAAGAATTATGCATGGTAGCAGAGAAAGACTTTTTATCTTGGTTTAATTAAAAGATTTGCCTTTTTACTCTTTTCATAAAATAAGGCATTGTTCCACCTACTGTACTATATGCATATGCATGCTAAAATATATTGTCTTGTAGGGTCCCCCAGGGCCACCAGGACTCCCAGGTGAAAAGGTAACACTCTTTATTATAAATATTAAATCTGTTTATTTATTTGGCATATCAGATCCCCAAAACTCTGGAAACTAGTGATCCTAAAGGAGTGGGGGTTTTTACATTTTGGGATCTATTTCTATGTCTTAATGGACATCATAAAGAGAGATTTTTAACAGTTTTTTTCAAATTTTTCTAGCTCTGTTATCTCACTTGATGAAATCAGTAGTAATCACAACATTCTATGGTTATTTGACTTAATTTTAAAATGTAAAATTTTTCATGGAAGCGTCGGAAAAAAGAACATATTGACAATAAAATAATCTGATAAATTTCAATTGTTTGTCACAAGTTGCTGTGACATGGCTGAAAAAATATTTTCTCTTAGAGTTTGGCATGTACAAAATACTTTCATATGTGTATGTGTATGCATGTATGCACTGCTGATAAAAATTGACTAAGTGTGTATAATTTACATTTTCAGGGCTACATGGGCTTGGGCTTTCAGGGTCCCAAAGGTGAAAAGGTAGGTCTCTTGTAAACTTGTAGTCAACAACTGTCAGAAATATTTTTGATACTTGTTTTACATAAAGAAAACTGTTGGAATCAGTCAGTGGAGAAAATAAGCATTGTAATTTCTGAAAGATTGAGTAAATCTGTAACTTATACCTAAATGAATGAAAGTCATGAACAGTTACAGAATTTGTTAATGATGATGTTATACCTAATTTAGGTCACTATCCTGTTTTCCAGCTGTGACTGGAAAACTACTTCAATTTGAAATAGGCAGATCCGGAAACATTTACTCTATATATTAGGAGTCATCATGAGATTTTTTTTTAAATCAGTTTAATTCCAAAGGTTGAGATTTAATGTGCTGTTCAGAATGATCATAATTCATTGTGATAGGACTCTTGTGGGCCTGTCTGCCTTAGTTTGGTTTGGTAGTATATACATTTGAAGCAGGTCTTTCAGTTGTCCCATTTTTGCCACAACCAGCAAGAGGTTTCGGAACACACAGACAGGTTTTACTTTTGAATGAATCTAAACCAAAAGATGTGCTCCAGGATCCCATTTATTCTCGTATGGAGCATCACATGGGAGGCAATACATGTCAGGTTTAATCTGTTACCTCTCACACTGAGGGGTGTGGCCAAAGTGCCTTATATTGTGTTTGCAGGAGCCAAGAACTGCATGCAGTCAAGGGCTATTCAGTAAATTCATAATGTGTTTGAGCACTTCTCCAGAAACTTGACTGTCATGACTGTCATTAACAGAGAGCTTTTGGAATATAAGTAAATTATATTACTTAGGTAGGTTTGTTTTTTTTTAATCTACCACCTTATTTATGTATTTTGAGCCACAATATTCCCAATGGATAGATTTTTTTGTGACATGACACGTCGTTGAAATTAGGTTGTTATCATGAAATTTACTGAAAAATGTTGGTCACAGAAGTATGTGGAGATTTCCTGTACTCTTCAGGTTTGTCTTTAGCAAAAGATTAATTTTATTACTGTGCATTATTGCTTGACAGAAGTGTATCAAGCCTTTTGAGAGGTGTTTTACTGTAAAAGATAGTGCATTTGCATTATATGAGGAGATGAGATTCTGACCCTGCAATAGACACATACATACTAATAAAAGTATGACCCACAGTTACCATCTTGAAGTTGACCTTTATGGACAGTTGTAAAGCTGGTGGAATACTATAAACTTTGACTAACATTTCCCTTTAGGCATTGACTTTCTGTACTGGACGGCTTTTCTCCTAATCTCCTTCTTCCTAAAGGAAGCACTAAAAAACATTTGTACTATTCTTGTAATTAATTGCATATGTTCCAGATATTTGGTGTTGATCAATCTATTCCCTAAGAGTTGATTAAGAGATCTTTCTCTGTCTGTAACTATGTACATAATCCTTTCACTGATTTTTCTGAAATAAGCATTTTTTAAAAACACAGCTATAGTTTTAAAAGCAAGTGGCAGTTCTCTTCAATGTTATCAGTTTTCATAATGTTTGATCTCAGAGTCATGCTGTTTTCAATGGACTATCCTGGATTTGCTGTTGACAGGGAGAACAAGGAGTAAGGGGCCCCCCCGGACCTCCAGGACCAGCACCACATATGAAAGAAAAAGGGAGTGAAATCATAAGGGGAGAAAAGGTGAGATGTTAAATGATTAAATGTTAAATGACTTCTTATACTCTTCGTTAAAATATGATCAGTAGGACTTAGCAAACAAAAGTGAAACAGGAAAAACAATATGGATTTACCTAGAGCAAATTTTTCACAAATTTCTTCCTGTTTTACTTCATGCATGAATTTTGAATGTCATTCTAAAAGTCTCTCTAAAAATATATGGTAAATGGTAAATGCATCAGTGATTGCATTAAAAAAGTCATTCATGCAGCAGATGACTTTCTGAGGAAGGGGGACTGATAAGCACAGGGTATTATGAAAATATTCTAGAAGTTTGAATTAAGTAGTAAGTATTGTTTGAAGTAAGTAGTAAATTTGAATTAATTATATTTGACTTTTCATATACAGAATCACATTCATGAAAGCTGAGTGCTAATGAATTTTTCAATTATTGAATTAAACAGTCTAAGCAATATAACCTAGTAAAATAAACTAGCTTAATGGATTGACATTTTGTGTTTGTCAAAATTCTTGCCTATCATACTATTAGGCATAGTTCTTGAAATGGAGAACAGGATTAAATGTGCTTTTGCTGGTATGAAGAATTATTTACAACCTAAATGAATAATAGTTAAGGTTTTGTTTACTAATCCACATTTTTTTTTTAAATTTCATTAGGGTGATCCAGGTGAAAAGGGTGAACAGGGAATCCCAGTAAGTATTGTGTATTTTTTTTTACTACTATAAAAAATTGTAAAGAATCTGATGATGGCACTAAATATCTCTACAGCTATTAGATAGAAGTAAATTTATTTTGGAATTTGGCAGTATTTTTAATCTGGTGAGTATTTGTTTTCCAGGGATTGCCAGGTTCAGGCTTCAAAGGAGAAAAGGGTGAACCCGGAAAGCCTGGTCCACGTGTAAGTATACTCAACTTTAGCAATACCATAATTGCAGTTATTGAACAGCAAATTTGGTATATTTTAAAGAAGCAAGTTTTGCTGTAGGACAGGTGTACAAATGAAGGTAGTAAGAACATGCAGTAATATTAGTATGTAACATGTTTCAGATAACTAAAGATACTCAACAGTAGCTCGTGGTGCTGAAGGGAAAGGCAAAACTCCCATGGATCCCAACTAAAGCAAAATTAAGTCATTCCAGAACAGGAGAAAAAGCAAAGCAAAACAGATCACTCTTTTGGAGTGACTTTAGCTAAATGGAACATGTTGAATTTATTTCAAATGCTCTCACATGCAATCAACAAAATAAGCCTGCTTAGCCTAAAGGTACAGTTCCTTACAAAAACAAGGAATGGAATAAAACGTTTATGTGACTAAAATACTTTTGTTTTCTGGTTTCTATCCTGACTTCAGATATTTGAGGCCCTAAAGTCTATTACCTTTGCGTAATCTGACCTATATCATAATCTCATCCATACAGCTTCTGCGTCAGTCATGCAGTATCTTTCATAGCTGAGCTGGTAGCAAAATTGTACCTTTTCTACATTCAGATGCATCTAAAGTATTATAAGTTTCTCAAATTGTGGGTCTTCCTACACTGTTAGGCCCAGCACCTCTATAGGCATTGAATTGTACTTCAATCTGAAAAAGAGAAAATCTCCCTTTCTACTATACTTCAAGGTCAGATGTTCTGTTATCCTATCAGTAAAGATATATGATGGGATAATCTTTGCTATCACATATGTATTTTTATTCTTACTGTAAATGAGAGCTTGAAGCTGGAAGAATGGAGAGATGTTGGCTTTGGAAACTAGAGAATCTGAATTTTTCAAAAATGTATTTTTCAGTTTCTGCACAGTTCCCTGAATAAAATTGCTAAGATATTTTATATATAGTTCTTCAGGAAATCATAGCTACTTCTGAAATTAAGATAAGGCTTGAAAGATAACCAGATGTTAAGAACTAATATTCTAATTAAATAGAATTAAACCATGTGATTAATTCTGATTTGCATTTGAAGACTCTCATGGCTTTGCAGATCATAGTTTTAATTAATCATTAAAACTTACTTGTATAAGACACTTTCTTTATAAGACACCATAGTCACACATTTCAATGGTAGCAGCCTGTTCATGTTTGTTGTATCGTTAGACTGAATTATATGCACTGTTATTTTGTGTATTAAGTATATACACTTTCTTGAGTTTATGGGACATACTGCTTATGCTACACATACTATCTAAGCATTGGGACACCAAATAAGAGCCAGCTTCCAGTGGATTTTGATCCACAAGCTGACGTGCCAGTCCTTTTCTGGTGCAGAGGAAGAGGAAGGGAATGCTGAAAAATAGATTAGTCCATCTAGGTCATTTGTCATGTATCTGTTGATTACTTCAAGGGAATATGTGTATGTGTGTAGGTTAACACAGTGGTGTAACAATTAATAATTTTATTCTAGAGGAGGGAACTTCGGATTCTAGTTTATCATCTGCCATGTGATTTGAAATTATAGCTTTCAATGTAAGGAAAGTGGTTTTTACCACTAGATTACCACATGATCTGATTACGTCAGGGCCTAATACTCTCCAAGCCTTCTGCTGAAACTGAACTACCTAATATCTATGAGTAAAGGTTTTGTGAAGCTGAAGTGTTATATACCTGTTGATGTATTTTGTCCTGAAGTGTCCTTGACAGGGAAATCATTGTGTTATTCCTGGATCTGAGAATAAATTTGCAGGGTTGTAGTGAATTTGACATCCTGTAGAGTGTTGGATAATATAAGAGCTAGGCTTTCACAATTTGCCTGCTTTGTATTGTATCCTCTGCTCTTTTAGCTGCATTAGCACACTTGGATTAATGCACTGCAATAGTGATTGTTTTATTCTAGTACTTCATCCACAGTATTTAGAAATGTCATGTATGTGGTTGTCTGTTTAAGCAGAGTGGAACTTTGTGTTTTACAGGGAAAGCCTGGAAAAGATGGTGAACCAGGACCAAAAGGAGAACCTGTATGTATTTTACTCAATTTCCAGTACTGTTTTTTTGCATTCAAAACAAATGTGTATTCGTCTGTATATTAAAATGGGTTGAGATTTCTAGCCTTCTAAATTGTTTACTTAAAGTTGTTGCTTTCTGTGAATTACTGTGTCTGGTTTGAAAATTAAAAGCTTTGATGCTGCCACGTCTAAGATCCATCTGTATTTTTATCTTCTGGTTTCACTGTCTTCTACACACAGGGTTTGCCTGGTGGGTTTGGGATTCCAGGACGACCTGGGGAACCTGGTGTGAAGGTGCGTAGTAGCAGCTTTTGATTCCCTTCACACAGAATGAGTTAAGATAGATGTGCAGTAAAACAGTGACTGCACATAAACTAGTGAATGTTGCTAAACTGCATCATCACTCAAAGAATAGGAGAAGTCAAAATTAAGTTAGTGTAGGTATACCTTATGTAGATCTCTTATGTGAATTGGTAAATGCAGGCTTTATTTTCACAAGCTCTTTGCCCAGCCAGTATATGTACAAGTGTACTTCCCTAAAAACTCCAGTTTCTCTTTACTTTGTGCAAAACAGTACAGGCCTGCAAGCAAACTACTTACTAATACTGCTTGTTATAGTGATCCAGGTAGTTATCATATGGAAGTTGTATGAACCTATATTGAATTGTTTATTTGTTGAGGAAATCCAATTTTGTTGGAAAAAAAAATCTGATCTGGATTTAAAATATAAATTCTATTTTGATTTAGGGTGAGAAAGGGGATCAAGGTTTTCCAGGACCTCCGGGAAGAGTAAGTAAATTTATGTTTTATTTTAAACTTAAATGAAATTTTGTGAAAGTACTCAAACAATGAGGAGAAAAAAGAGAGACTATGCATGTTCTGATCTCATTCTCATCAGTCACATCCTTATTTTTTCTTAATGGAAAAAACCTGAATACAGTGTTATAAAGTATTTTTGAAATTTGGGAAAGGAGCTCTTGAAGAATATGAATTTCAAACATTTTGGACTAAGAAAATTATAAGCATTGTTAATCAGTAAGAGAGTTCAAAAGAGTAATTCTGTCATTTAGTTGTGGTTTAACTGCAGCTGACACTTAAGTACCACACAGCCATTTGTTCACAGTACCTGAGGTGGAATGGGAAGGAGAATAGGAAAAAGGTAAAACCCATGCCTTGAGTATTAATTGAAATAAAGTTATTAATACTAATAGTAATAGTAATAATAATAAGGAAAAGGGAGAGAAAAAGAAGAGAAAGAGTGTAATAAAACCTGAGAAAGACAAGTGACGTACAATATAACTACTCACCATGACCAGTGAGTCCCCAAGCAGCAATCAGTCCCTATGCACAAGAAAAAACTAGGAGAGCAGTTTGTAATTTTTTGAACGCTTCAAATAAAAAATGGGGTTAGTCAGCAACAAATAGATCATTGATGGTGCTGCTTCCCCAACATGGGGAAAAATTCCCAACATTTGCTAATTTGATTTGAAAAATTGTACATGCGTCCTGAATATTTTATTGTAAATGTTAGTATAGTTCATGTCATGCTCAGATCAATGTTAGCAGAAATTGCCAGAACATAATATTTTAAAATTAAAGGTAATACAAACCTAATGGGTCAGTGATTAGACAATGTTGAGGTTTTTTTGGCATCATTCTTTTTGAGGAAGATGCTATAAAAGCTCTCCACTTAATCCTGTGACTCCTCCTATGAAGGAATTTTCGTAGAATGGGAAATATTTATTTTCTCTGCTAATTCCTCAGCAGCTACAACCCTCTCACAGCAGTTGTTACATTATGACTGAAATTGCTCATATAACCACAACTACTCAAAATTGTTATAAAACCAAATGGCCTCTGTACCATCAGATCAAGATGATACAAATGATGGGGAGATGCAAATGAAAGCACAGTTGCACGTTTCTAGTGTCCTAGTCTTTGTCCTGTGATTCAGATGATAGATGCTGGACCAGTAGATTCCTTTGGTGAAAAAGGAGACCCTGGAGTTTCAGGGTTGCCTGGACTGAAAGGTCAAAAAGGTGAAAAAGGTATGTATTTTGTTTTGTCTTTTTGATTGAATTATACTTTCAGTTTTCTTCCTAAAGGAAATTAAATTTGTACTGTTTGTGAGCTCAGTAGCTCCATATGACAGTGTTCCAGTTATTTATTTAATTGTTTTCAGGTTATTACATTTTGTAGTAGCTTGTAGGACACTTCTGCTTCTCATCTTTACTAAGATTGCCTTTAAGTTATAGACGGAAAATGCTAAACTAGAAACTGTTTTTATGCAATTAAATAATCCAGTGAGATTATTTAAGAAATATGGAAAACAAGCTTAAAGAAGATAATAATGCAGAGAATCTTGAGACTCCTTTATGAAAGTCGTAGCTTATTTTTATTCTTAAGATTGGTTTGCATAATTTTAAAAAGTCTTCAGTAAACAGGAAATCAAGCATTTCCTTTCCCATTTTCCCCATTACAGACCTTAGCCAATTTAAGAAAAATCACTGGAGAAGTTTGCGCACAGCAGGGTCTTTTCCCTGAATATATTGCTTGCAGATATGTATAGATTATTTAACTTCAAATGTGATTCAGAATATAGTAACTGGAATGTGAATTTAAATAATATGGGCTAAAAGCTCACTCTCATTGGCATTGCTGAATTCATTGCCTAATTGAAAACTTCTCTTTCTAAAGGTTTCCCTGGTGCACAAGGAATACCAGGACCTCCAGGTATGAAATTATAACCACTGATTTTTTCACATTTTTAATGTATTCTTCATGAATAGTGTGAAGTGAAGGTGAAGAGTTCTGAGAGAT
Source organism: Pachyramphus minor (assembly GCA_013397135.1). NCBI lineage: Eukaryota > Metazoa > Chordata > Aves > Passeriformes > Tyrannidae > Pachyramphus > Pachyramphus minor. Next base: position 418,779 of record VYXB01008512.1, on the reverse strand, counting down.
AGTCTCCTTAGCTGCTCCTTACTGAACACCCAAGCAGTGACTTCTCCAGCATTCTTATCATCCCTGTAGACCCTTAGCTTTTCTTGTGTCTTTGATGTGATCCAGTCTTGTTCTTTCTGTAGAGCCCTGATAACATTCTGCTGAAATTGAAAAAGTAGGGTACTCAGTCCGTCAGAGATAACCAGACAGTATGGCTCCATTGGGCAAGAAGAGTTGTTAAATGTGAATATGTGTGTGGGTGTGTGCATATATACCTGAGTATATATACTCATATGCAGATCACTTGTTTTGCTCTCACTTCAGCTCTATATGTGTTTGCATAAATATAATAAAGTAAGGTTTGCAGAGAGAAATAATAATAATATTTATTAGATCAAAGTAATTCCTGAAGACTTCCTTCTTTTTTTTGACCATGTCACTTGATCAATAAAAGTTATTTCTTTTGACTGCAAATGTTGCTTTTTTCGTAGTCTTAACATCTTCACATCCATGATGACACTGCTTTTATGTATATACGTATGAGTATGCGTTTGAAGTAAACTATGACATTTGATTTTTAAAGATTAAGCAAATAATCCGTGGAAACCCAATTCTAGCACATCCTGCAGCAATACTACTGTTATGTCCTTTGCTTTCGTTTTCTATCTTAACAGTGAGCTAAATATGAAATTAATGTGAGCCAAGGTCAGATAGTTTCCAGGAAATTTTTCACAGTTTAGGGTGGAGATGCTATATACTGCAGGCACATTCTTACTCTATCATTACCCTACAGAAATGGAGATTTCTGTGACTTTCCTGCAGTGTTGCAGAAGAATAAAAATGGTTTAGTGATCAAGTCTAGTGATGACTTGTGAACTGACATAAGTCAATATGAAGACCTATCTGTGACTGTTCAAAGAGTTAAAAGGAGATCTTTAGTTTTTTTCTATCTGTTTAACTGCTTCTCTTTATTGGCTGTTGTTTGCTTGTTATTCCTACAAGTGATTTTGCTTATAGCGTTCCTGAAATCTGCTTGCATTGTTCAATACTTATTTACTGAAATTATTAGATATGTTCTCCCTCTCTAGGTATGTTTAAACCTGATTTGATTTATTATGAAGTAACAAAGTGTGTGATAGTTTCTAGGTATAATAGCTAAGTTGACTCCTGTGTTGACACTATTTGCTATCCAGCAAAAGTGAATTCGGCTAAATCTCAGGAAGGCACTTGATAGAGAGTAGATGTGTTTAGGGACCTAACAGAAGTGAGTAACTCAGCTGTAGTGAGTATATAATCTCAATTTTGTATAAATAAATACAGTCCCCTTTTTCTTTTGCTCTGAAACCCCACGGAAGCTAACATGTTGATAATGTTGTTGTCTTTTTATTTTTCACTTTTTCATAAACGTTTTACTCTCTCCAAAGGTCGACCACTTCCAGACAGGGTAGGATCGCCTGGTGTCCCTGGAGAGAGAGGTGAAAAAGGTGAAAAGGGTTCTCCAGGATTTCCTTCACCTGGAATACCTGGAAGAGATGGTTTCCCAGGTCCCCCGGGATTGCCTGGCCCGCCAGGACCTCCAGGCGTAACAGGTGGGTAAAGCCCTCCCTTGCTTTTCACAATGAATTCTCAATAATGGATATAAAAAAAGGAAAAAGAGACAAGATTATAAATGCTATAATCAGGATGCATCTGTGTCGTGGAAGAAAAGTATCTGATTTGTTGATAGACCAAGTAAAATCTGTTCCACAATACAGGAGGCCACTTGTTTCCTTACTGGGACAAGGAATCTTTGCTAAATAAATGTTTTTAAAATTTCTTCAGAGTTCATTGTGGACTGTTACAATATAATCAAACAATTGACCTTAATGCATATTGGTTTATTGTGTGTTGTGTTGTGCCAGCCTTGATATATTTGTAGATTTCCAGTTAAAAAAGTAGCAGATATTAATGTTGTTCTTAGTATAAAAGATAGCTGTTCAATATCACAATTCACAAGTCTGCAGTATCAGTAGTGGAGAATGTAGACACAGAAAAGCTTGGGTTGGAAGGAACCTTAAAGATCATCTAGTTCCAACCCTCCTGGCGTAGGCTGGAATGCCACCCACCAGATCAGGATCAACACATGCTTTATGGAGGTAAATTAAAAGCTAGTCATGATGTGACAAATATATAATAATATTAGTAGTAATGATAACAACATTACACAGCTATGTTTTATGAGATTGTGATAAAACAATTTTGAAAAGAAAAGTGTTTTGGTTTTGTTCTGCAGTGAAGCAATAACCAAAGTACATGTGGAAGTGGTCTATGATAATTAGCTCTTTACAACTGATGTTTGTAACTCTTTTGTGGAAATAAAACTTTTGCTGTAGGTCATACTGATATTGTGAGTTAAATTGCCATTTCAACATCAAGAATGATATCCCTATTACAATACTTTAGATACCTTAACACTATTGAAAGAAATATTATGGAATTGGTAAACCAAAAATACTTTGATTGAAAACTGTTGAAGATGCCAAATTGTTGCTGTGTTTGCCAACGAAGCAGTACAAAATCCAGCATGTAGGATAAATAGATAAATCTTACCTCATCCTAAAAATAAGAGCAATTTCTGTTTTTCATGCAGTATGTTTCAGTCATTGATTAATTCTTTTCCTTTCCGAGATACTTCTTTGGCTTTCTTCTTTCAAGTTCATAATGAGAAATAATTTTTTTTCATTTAAATGTTGTCCAAACTTCACATTAACATTTTGACTACTGGCTTTGGCCAAAGTGATGTCATATTGTATTGGGCCAGAACCTGTGTCATACCCTCAAACAGAAGAAGCATAATTTATATTCTCATATCAAGCCTGAAAAATATTTGTTACCCATTTCAGTTCTTATCATATGAAGTTTGTTGTTTTCAGGAAGCTTAATTGGCATGATGAAGTTAAATGATGTTAACAAGGTGTTCTTGACCTAGAAAGTTTTCTAAAATGTTGAAAATAGAAGTCAGAGTACCAAAACCCTAGTTAATGAAGTTTTTCAGAATATCAACACTCTCCATTCTCTTTAGGGTCAAACCAACAGTTTTTTACCTACAGAACTTTTCTTAGCCAAGGCTTACAATGAAATTGGATTTTATGTGGAAGTTGCTTGTAACCTTATTATGGCAGAGCCTGTCTTTTCTCTATAATTCTCAGGGTTTCCTAAACTTTATATATGGAATCAGAAGACAGACTCCCAGTTACATTTCTCAAAGTAAATAAAATAAGATTAAAATGCTGTCCTTATTTATCACTCTTCATAGGTAACATTTCAGCTATGACATTGCATAAATGCAACCCTCTAATGTTGACATTTCTAATGGAAACTTGCACTTGTCAAAACAATATTCTTTATTGTATTTCCATTGCAGATGGAATTGATCAGTGCCAGCAGGGAGAACCTGGTGCACCAGGTAGTCCTGGACTCCCAGGAAGAGATGGATTTCCAGGAGAAATGGGAGAGAAAGGTAATAATTAATGTGATTGTTTTCTAATTAGTACCCTGGAGCTTGGGTATGTAAAGAGGCTGGGCAAATTAGGCTGGGTCCAGAGAAAGTATACTTAAAGTTAGTTTAATAAATAGTTCATGGGCATGGAAGATGTTTCTTGAGTCTCTGGCGAATACAAGAAGGATATTGTGTATTGAGTTGTGTGACACAGACTTCTCTTACAATTCACTTAGCCTACACATTGCTGGGAAGAGATAAAGTATAGCATGGGGCTGAAAGAGGAGCTGGAAAGAAGGAAAGGGTTGAATATAGCCCCATGAAGTGTAAATTGAGCTGTTCATTGTAATTTAAGATGTGAATTCTGAGATGAAGAATTAGAGAGGCAGATGAGTTGGGAATGAAAATGGTTTATGAATCATTGCCATGAATATAATTGAAGATAAAATTGTAACACCTATAAATAGGACTGTCAACCATGTGTTTTAGCAGCATTGAATAAATGGACATTTAAAAAAATGAGCTGTGCTCATTTACATGATGATTGATCCTTCCTAATCTCATTCTGATTACTGCTTTTCTAAAAGTGCAAAATTACATGGACTATAGAAGTTCTCCTTTTGCTGCTTTAACCTTTTTATTTCCTCTATTACCCGCTGAATATTTCTTTTCTTCTTTTTGATCCTCCTCAACCTGGTCCCTTTTAACTGTTCTGTTAAATAGATAAGACTTATGTTGATTTTCATGCCACTCCTTTAAAAAATTTAGAGAATATTGAACACCAATTTGTTGAGAAATTCTCTTTGATGCATGTCATTCATAGTAGCACATTTATTCTTTCTACATGAAAAATTGACTGCTAAATTGACATTTGCCCCTGAATCCGTCTGCTTGCAGTTGTCTTAAATCTTTTCAGTTTTATTAATTTGCTTTGTTGTTTTCTTTTTTTCAGGTGACAAAGGTGAAGCCTGTGCCTTGTGTGATAAAGTAGGACCTCCTGGACTTCCAGGACCACAAGGGCCACCAGGTCCAGCAGGTAAAAACTCATTTACTACCTGAAAATGAAGTACATAGGCTAGATTCTGAAAATGCAGCATACATGATAAAATTAATTAGTTTTTCTCCCGCTAATCAAATTGTTTGTGAAACTAATGAAAGAAGGGTAGAATAGGGTCCTATTTTTGATCTGATTTCAAATTTCCAAAGCAATCAACAAGAATTTCCAAGGAAGCAGAAAGTGGCCACAGTGAAGAGTCTTTGCAAACTGTGGTCCGAATATTTTCACAGATGGCTGTGAAAATGAAAAGTAATGTGGGAACCATTTGCTTATGTGCCCAGGCTTGACGGTGATTCATACATACGTTCCCAATTCCAGCATCAAATTCTGTGTCCCAAAAAAATAATAATTTTTCTTCTACTATGTGAGAGAAGTGCCACATGAAAAAAAGTGTATTATGCCTCATGTTTGTTCTAGTGTGGCTATTCAGAAACATTAATATGGGTTAGGTAGTTTCAAGACTGCATTGGTTACATGATAGGTCTAAATAGTAAGGTGAATTCATTCCTAAGTCAAATCAACCATCAACTTCTGAATTTATGAATGCTGATGTGCAACACATGAGTATATGAATCCAGAAAACTTCATTGACTTTAGCAGCATTATGTTGATATAACTGGAATGGGGGATGGAATGAGACACTTTCAGGGTCGCAAAGAATTCACAGACAATGATCTATTTGTAAAAACATGTAGTAAATAAAACTGTATTTTTTGTCTCTCTGATAAGGTTTTCCAGGTCAATCAGGTTTCAAGGGAGAAAGAGGCTTACCTGGACTTGATGGACTTCCAGGGGTACCTGTAAGTAATGCCTTGCCAAATACTACGTCCTACTAGGCATGCGATCAAAAAACATGTGATAATCAATGTATCAGTGTGGTTGTGTAATAGTTCTGTTTAAAAACAGACCAGTGCATGGATGTGATAAAATTAACTATGCCTAATAAAGTAAAGCAGGAAGCAGTGGGGTTGAACTATAAGAGTAAAAAAGGAGCGGTCAGATATTGGTTTTATTTCTGGTTTTGCTCATCATGTGAACTCAGCGGAATGCATAACCTTCTGTCTGAGCAAGCGAAGCTGTGGAGTTTGGTTAAGAGTAGGATTTCACAGGAAACAGATCCAGAATCCCTGACTTTGTTGCGGATTGTTCCAATGACTCTTAGCTGGTTTAGTACATATGTATTGAGAGAGAGACAGTGCCACCTAGTGTAGTGTAAGCAATCTAATATTAGCATGCCACCTACTGTGGCAGTTTTTCTGAATTTTGAGTAATAGAATCATAGAATATGCAGAGTTGGAACGGACCCATCAGGATCACCGAGCCCAACTTCTGGCCCTGCACAAGACACCCCAAGAATCACATGATGTGCCTGAGAGTGTTGTCCAAATGCTTCTTGGACTGTGTCAGGCTTGCTGCTGTGACCACTTCCTTGGGGAGCCTGTTCCAGTGTTCAAACACCATCTTGGTGAAAACCCTTTTCCTGATATTTAACCTGAACCTTCCCTGAGTCAGCTTCATGCCATTTCCTCAGGTTCTTCACTGGTCAAGTGAGTGAAGAGATTGGTACCTGTCCTTCCACTTGCCCTTTTGAGGATGTTGAGGACCCCAGTGAGGTCTCCCATTAGTCTCCTCTTTTTCATGCTGAACAAACCAAGTGAGCTCAGCTGCTCCTTATACAGCTCTCTCTGCAGGGCCTTTTTGCCCTAGAGGGAGTCAACAACTCCTCTCAATTTAGTGTCATAGGCAAACTTATCATTCCTTCAAGTGCTCTGTCCAGGTTGTTTATGAAGATTTTTGGAAATGTCTGCAGTATATTCTAAAACACAATTAGTTGCAGGAAAGCTAAGTACTTTTGAAGAAATAAAGGAAGTCTGTGAAAGCATCCTGATGTGATTACAGCAACATGACTCAGTAAGGCCACATATCAGAAGCAGAACAGCTATAAGCATAATACTTTTCTAAAATGTAACACAAATTACACCTAGATGGACACTGTACTACCATAACTACATTTGATGTTGTCAGAATCCACTTGAGTGTCCCTAAGTACACTGTGGTTTCCTGTCCAAACCTACCTCAGCATATACATTCCTACAGGATAACATGAGTTTTGACACCATTGATAGTGTGAGTAGACTGAGTCTTGCCAGACCTTTTCTCCCCAAAGCTGTTTCTGTCCTTTCAGCTGATCCCTTTTGGCAGCATAACTTCTCAGTGACATTCATGTGCACTAGCTTTAAAACACACTGGACTTATGTAAGCTCTCTTCATCTGTGCTGTAGCATCAATGGGATCAGTGAAAGAAAAAGATGAAAGACATCCTAATGTATTTAAGCTTGTTTGTTGTCTGGCATTTGTTCTCAGAACGTGTTTTGCCATACCTTTATGTTTTACTTTATTGCCTCTTAAGTTCTGTTCATGTCTTTAATCAGACAAGGACTGGCTGCTGTTCTGAATGCTTTTAAGCTTGTTTTGCTCCACAAAGTTCAGCCAGGTGGTGATCCAGCATATAGTTTAGCTTGGAGAAATTACAGAGAAGCCAGCCTTGCAAGCTAATATTGTTTAAGGCCATGCCAGAGCATCAGAGTCTGATCCAGAATACACCAATACAAATGAAAAGATTACCATTGACCATGTTCTGGTTCAAGTTTAGGTGAAAAGCAGACAACCACAAGGAGTGGACATGGTCCATGAAGTTTGTGCTTTACTACCTTAGTGAGTAGCTCTGATTCACTTGAAATTATAGAGGCTCGTCCAATGACAGAAGTTCATCTAAGTCCTAGAAGATATGTAGGGGAAAAATTGAAATTCTGAAAATCCTATAGGTTTATTAGTAGGTAGATAAATTCTTTCTAGGAGAACTTACAAAACTATTTTCTGAGCATGTGCATAATATTCTGATAGTACCAACTTACTGATTGTCAATTGTACAAAATCAATGAATCTTAATAACAAAGGAAAACATGTATTTGCATTAGCTGAATTTCATGAATGAAGTACCTGAAAGCTTTCAGCCTTCAGTTAGCCTTAGCTCTTGTGCAAGTAATGTTTTAATTTTGTACAAGATAATCAGTTCAATTTTGCATATAATCAATATATTTGATGAATATTGTAGTTGATTTAAAAGGTTTTGAAAGAAATGAAATCATGGATTGACCTTGTATAAACTTGCAATTTTGGCTAAGATTGGTTTTCCATACTGGAATAGTATTATTTTTCTGTATTAGTACTGCTTCTGCTGGTATTAGAAATTCTCATGGAAATGCAGGGATACTTTTGTTGCATTTGTATAGGGAAATGGGTTCCACAGTGTTAAAAGAATTCAGCATTTAAAGGTTGGGGCAGACACTTTAACTCTGAAAATGCTTTTTAAAAAACCTTATTTACCTTGATGTTGATACTGTATTAATATGTATGATTGAAATCCAATGAGTAGTCTACAGAAAATTCAGAGCAGTTTTCTGATGTCATGGCCTGCAGTTCTTGTGTAAGTGATCACATCATCTAAAGTACCTGTGATATGATAGATGACAGAGTGGTTAAACAAGAAGATTGGCATTAATTCCTACTTCACACTGCTGTGTCGTGGAAAATATTCTCATTTGACCTCAGTCAAAAACTTAGTGGTTTCCTTGATTTGGGTCTACACTTTAATTTCTGGATATTTGTTTTCTTTTGTGTCAGTTGAAGGGTTTGTAGGGCAACTAATGACATCTGATTCATAAAATTTCAGGGGCCACCCGGTACTCCAGGACTTATGGGCAGCCCTGGGGCAAAAGGAGAACCTGGAGATTTTACTTATGATTCTATCCTGAAAGGTGAAAAAGGAGATCCTGGTTTCCCAGGACAACCAGGTATTCCTGGAAGAGAAGGAAGACCAGGAAAAGATGGATTTCCAGGTCCACCGGGTCCAAAAGGAACACCGGTATGTGTGTTTCTTGATGTTTACGTATTGTCCTATTGTGTGTTTATTTATGTTTACCTACTGTTCTATACATTCTGTCTTTCAGATCAAAATTCACATGTTTTTGTGCCTCATTCATTTTTCCACATCTTGTCCTTACCTTGAGTAGTACATTCTTCCTGAGAGGAAGATTTCATTTTCACTGGAAATAGTGAGGAAGACAGTCCTTCAAAACTATTTCAGAGATAGATTTTGACCATTTCTTTTTACATGTCATGAAAATAAGTGGTCTGATTCAAATGCATTCAGCATGGCTTGTTACTTTCAGGAGTACAGAGCAAAATTGTAGATGTGGACAACAGTTTTATTCCTTTCTCCCTTTCTCACAGCTTGATAGTGAGTACTAGTGTGAATGATTTACCTGACACTTGGAGATGATTGAAACAAATGCAGTTATCCAAGTAGAAATTGTTAAGACAAGATTCAAGTCTGTTTTAGCATATTTTTCTCCTGGTAGAAACTAGTGCTTCAAAATCATGCACTAATAGAGTTCAGCTGATATGGATGTGGGTGCGAATGAAGTTCATATTTTGGGAGCTCACATCTGCTCCCAGATCCACCACTGGGAACATGATGTACATGGTCTAGTTAGCTGCATTACACACTACATATGATTTCCATGTGCTGTTCCACATGGAACCTAGTTCTGTTTCCATTGAGCTCAGCAGTAAAAAAATCCCCTTTCTTTAACATTACAGACACCTGTGCTAAATCCAAGTTACAAAATATTCAGAGAGGATGATGTGTCCTGTCTTGCCAATCAGGCAAGAAGTACACTTATACTTTCCAAAAATTAGGGTACAGCTGGCTTAAAAGGAGAACGTGGTCCCCCTGGCCAGCCTGGATTCCCTGGAGTACGTGGTGAAAGAGGTTTTCCTGGCCCTCCTGGGATAGGTGCTGCAGGGTTACCTGGTGACAAAGGAGACAGAGGCTTTGCTGGAACCCCAGGTTTACCAGGCCTTCCAGGTAATGCTATAGTATGCTTAAAAAATATATTAAAAAAATTTGAAAGATTGTGCCCTTTAAGTGGTACAGCTTAGAGGATCACCAGAATTTAAGACATTCTAATTTAAATCAGTGTTTGCTTTCACCAGTATAATTGCAAGTCTTTGAGGGTAGTTTTCTTGAAGAATTTTCTAGGCCAAATAGGATGGTTTAGGTTCGTTGTAGTTTTCTGGTGAATCCTTTTACAAAAAATCCTTCATAACAAGTCAGTTGTAATGGTATGGATGAACTAATATTGCTGGCTAGATGAAACTCCATTGTTTAATTTTGTCAGTTCCTACACCTAATACAACTTTACATTAACAGGAGCAAAGGGCGAAGCAGGTCGAACTGTATCACTCCCTGGACCTCCCGGGGCAGATGGCCTTCCTGGGCCACCTGGTTTCCCTGGACCCCAAGGTACAGCAGTCTGTTAATCTTTGAGTGATAATCAGAATGAATCTATTCCCCAAAAGTTAGCCTTTGCATTTACATTTGTCTTGTTTTCGTTTGCAAAGGTGACAAAGGGAATCCTGGGCTTCCAGGTAGACCTGGCCTACCAGGAGAAAAGGGTGCTGTTGGGCAGCCAGGTATAGGATTCCCTGGACCTCCAGGTCCCAAAGGTAAGATAAAGTTATACATCTAACAGAGCTGGTGTAACTGGAGTATGAATGGAGGCCTACACTGTCATCCAGCCATGACTGCATCCAGACTGGGAGGTGCAGTGAGGTGGTGCAGCTACAGACAGTATCACAGCTAGTGCCAGAATAAAAAATGATATAGTACAGTATCTTACATTGCAGCAAGAGAGGTTACTGAGAAATGAGATGGCCTTTCTGAGAGATGGAAAACACTGTGTTTGGTTGGTTAAAATAATATGCTGACATACCTTGTAACAGTTTCAGGACAGACTTAATAGCTCTGCTGTGTCCCAGACAGCTGAGTGCTTTAAGCTAGGATTCCAGCTTACTCAATGTAAGTTTAGTCTTCTTCATGGCCATTGACAGGGTATGCATGTAACTTAGAGGGAGTCTAAATGTTCATATTCTAGTTTTGGATTTTACTAAGATGTATTTCATAGTCTTGCTGCTCATTTAGGACTAAATGAGCTGACAGCAGCCACCTCAAACACCAAAATTCTTACGTGTCTTCATTATTTTTTGCTATGATTCCACATACCAATGAGCTGGGAGGGTTGAAAACTTAAGAAGAAGAAATGGCATATTTTTCCCCGTGACCGCCTCTAGTTCCTCTGAGACTGTCTTGGAACAAAGCAGAACAAAAAAGGCCCATTGTATCTGGAAAAGAATTGCTGTATGCACTTTGATACTAGCAAGAGAGGAATGACACATCAAATACATTTGTTTCAAGGACCTTTTCTTGAGCTCAGCTCTACCCAATGACTTTCCTAGGGCTTAGCCTAAAAGCTGTATTTCCCACTCCCTGAGATGTTTGCCTGTGAGAGAAGCTTCATCTGAGCTCATTGAGTGTGTACTGGTGTGGAGTGAGTGCTGTCTTAAGTGATTTGCAGAATGCTTTAAGTATTCCTTCCTGCATTCCCAAGGTGCAGTTCATGGGCCAGCTATGGCACAGAAACCTTCTGTATGCAACCCACAGTGGGACATGTAGGAGATGTCACCGGATATCCACTGAACAAAAGATGTTGATTCACATGTAGATTTTGTTGTACATCCCTCAGTTTCATGGCCCACATATTAAATTGCCTTTTCTGATGAAGACTTTGGAAACCCAGTTTTGCAGACTGGATGTTTCTCCGAAGGGAGATGGGAGATGAACCCACAAGGCTATTCATTTAAGAGGAGACACTCAGCATTATTTCTTCTGGGTGGCTGTTTCTCATCAGAAGCCGAGTGCTGCACAAAGCTCAGTATTTGAATCTTTTTTGGGACATTTGAGTCCTGGCTTCCCTAAAAGTTTGACATAAAAGGCTACACAGGTCTTTTTTAACACCTCCCTGTGAGGATGTGAATAGTTCAGTTAGAGGCTTGAAGAAGCAGCAGAGATCAATTACAGGCAGAGACAGTAATGATGTGGGTATTGTTTTGTTTTGTTTTATAGGTTTCCAAGGTCAGCCTGGCTCACCTGGTCTGCCGGGAACTCCAGGAACCCCTGGCCTGGATGGTTTGCCAGGTGTTCCAGGTTTACAGGGTCAAAAGGTAGATGCCAGCTGCTCATACTGTTATCTGTGACTGCCCGTGTTAACAAGAATGTGTGCAAAGATCTTTCTCTTTAAAAGCTGGCCAAACTGTCTTTTGTCTTATGTTTCCCACTGTGGGTGCAAAGGGACAGAGTAGATGGATGAATGCTTGACATTAACACTATAAGAATAACAGCTGTCTCCTAAAGTCACATGTAGAGCTCTGTACAAAAGCTCTACACTGCATGATTTAAATACATTTAGTTTATGATATATTGCTCTTGATGTATTGATGCCAAATCTGTTGTGATATTTTGTCTAGGGTGAACCTGGTGTAGGTCTCCCTGGCCCTAAGGGATTGCCAGGGCCTCCTGGCCCAGCTGGCATCCCTGGAGAAAAGGGAAGTCCAGGACTGCCTGGCTTACGTGGCGAGCAAGGCTTTCCGGGAATACCTGGACAGCAAGGATTCAGAGGTAACATCACCAGAAAAATACAGCTCTGTATTTCTATTTCCTTTTAAAATCATTCCCCTGTAGATGCAGCAGAAGGTCTATTCATCACTGAAATATTCTACTGATGTCTTGGGGAATTACCTGTTTTCCTTATCCTTGATTTCTCCTACCATCCACCAGTAGCAAATGCTAGCAGCAAAGAGCAGCCCTTCCTCCAAGCCCAGGCTGGATGTGTTAGAAGCTGAATGAGGTCCTGTTGGTCACATGCTTCCAAAGCATCTTATCTGGCATCTTCAGCAAACAAGATGTCAAACAGCATTGGAGAATGCTCAGTCTATGTCTTTCCTGTCTTCCTGCAGGTGACCCTGGCCTCCCAGGACTCCAAGGCTTGCAGGGACCTCCAGGAGCACCGGGGCTGGGCCCTCCAGGATTGCCAGGACCTGCTGGGCAACCAGGACCCCAGGGTCCACCAGGTGAGAGAAAAATACTTCCATGATGGTGCTTAGGAGCAAAATTTTGGACTAAGTGGATATTGACGCTGGTAAAAGTGTTGCTCATGAACTGTTTTGCCATGTGAGGTTGGTGAGGGTGGATGGGGGCACATGCCAGGGGCCTCCTCCATCTGGTCCAAAACGCAGGGCGAGGCCTCCTGAGAGGATGCCTTCCATTTGATTTGGTCTCCTTGGGTCATTAGTGAGTGATAGATGTGAGTTCAAAGCCTCTCTTAGAAAATGGGGGCTGGTTCTGCTGTCTGCTTTTGAGTCTTATTCTCCATGCTTTGTAATTTGTGATTTGTGATCAGCTGTACATGCTCAGATATGTTAATGGTGTTCATTGTTCTCTGGTAAGGACTAATTCTGTATCTTCTCTTTTTTCTAGGATTTCCTGGAGTAAAAGGAGAAAGGGGCTTCCCTGGTATCCCAGGTCTAGACATGCCAGGACCAAAAGGGGACAAAGGTAGCCAGGGCCAGCCAGGGGTACCAGGCTCTGTGGGGTTACCCGGCCTGCCAGGTCCTCAAGGAGCTGTTGGACTCAAAGGGTCAGCAGGTAAACATCTTTTCCTTCAGAAACCTGCATCTTTGACAAATGTTTTATTTTATGAAGTTGTGATAGCATAACCTTTCACTTGGTGAGGAATTGATCCATCAAAGAGCCCAAGCTTGGGATAACACATGGTCTGACATCAGCAAAGCAGCTCTCTGCACATGTAACTGAACTGCTACTGAAGTTCTTCAGTGGATCAAATCCAGCAGCTTGTACGAACTAGCCTTAAGCCTGTAATAATAAAAGGGGATTATTCTGCACAGTTTTTGTGACAGAGTATGGTTCTAATAATGCCTTTGTTAATGACAGCATTGTTTGCTGTAATAGGAAGTTTTACGAATTTGTCAGAAACCCATTACAAACTGTGCTTTTTCTGGTTTTCATAGCACTATTTTTACTGTTGTTTTCTCTATCAGGCTGTTTTAGATTAATCATCTTCTTTGTCCCATTTATCCTTAAGTAGTGCAATTCTTAATATGATAGGCAGTAAATAATTCTGTTTCTTGCACTTCTTTGCACTGCTTGCTTTGTTTCTGTTATTCACTCTTTCACTTTGGCTTCAGGACCCAAAGGAGAAATGGGAGTTATGGGAACTCCTGGATTGCCAGGGACTCCTGGACCAGTTGGAGATCGAGGATTACCTGGTGAAAAAGGTAAGAGAGAGATTTTCTCAAAATAAAAATTGGAAAATCCACCTTAAGGTCTAAATTAAATGCTTCAGATAATGCTTTGTATTACTGCCAAACTCCTGTCCTTATTGTTTCAAGAGTGTAAAATTAATGACTGTGAAGTGGGAAAGATATGTCAACTTTCTGACAGAGCTATTGTGAAGTCCTGGTATAAAAAAACCTTCATAGAAGATGTTCCAGCACATGGTATTTGGTGCTCAAAATTTGAATAAATAGCTAATTTAATTTGTTGTTGTCTACTAAATATTTTTGCACAATTTTATGTGCCTTTATAATATTCAGTGCTGTCCCTTTATAGGTAGCCCAGGTTTCAAAGGTATAGTTGGACCTCAGGGTGATCCTGGTGTCAAAGGAGATAAAGGTGAAGCTGGTCTTCCGGGAAAACCTGGAACGATAGACAACATGGACATGGTTAGTCTCAAAGGCCAGAAGGGAGATCAAGGAGAAAAAGGTAACTTTAGTCTCTGACTGTGGATAAGTGATTAACATTCATATATTGTCAAGCAGTAGTGCTTTGACTTCAGTTTTGTCTTAGTTTTAGACAAGAGTTTTTAAAATAAGATTGAAGAATTTCACACAGCAAATGCAGATATTTTTCTGGTATTTTTCAATTCCATAGAAGCAAAGAATAATCACAGAACAAAGGGATTTTGTTTGAATGGAAGAAGTTCAGTTTGCCCTTATAAAATCAATTTTACCTCTTTTATCAGAAGACTCTCAAAAGAAAAGAGATTTTAAAAGTGAAAACTAGAGCTTTTGAGAAATGAAAAGCTGTCTTTCACATAAAACATATAGTGGAAATCCTGTTGTGACCATGAAGATCAACTAAGAAGTGTAAGAAAAAAAGTGAGCAGCCTTGTTTGACACACGTATTTATTTGTGACCAGAAGAAAATTCAGGAAAAGAACACATGTATGCTGCTTATACCAAGAGATTAACTTATGTCAGTTTAGAAAGATCTGGAAATATGCAGGACAAAGGCAATCAGTTGTCTCTTTAGAAACTTTATGGTGGTAGAGTTATTAACTTTTTTAGATAACACATTCTTCTTGGATTATTTCTTGTTTGTGACCAAAAAGTGTGGATCTAAAGCTGGAGAAGAGGCACAGCACAGAATAAGAGGTCAAACCTTCTGGAATGGTGAAGGTGTTTTAACATTAAATGTACCAGGGAAAACAGCAAATTTCTGGCTACAAACTAGTTGTTCTCATGTGCCTTTTTAGAGAGCTGAACAGTCAAATCAGTAATTTCTGTTAACACTCGATATAGTGTGCCATTTCTCAAATAACTCAGTAATCTAGGTCATTGATTTCAATTTCTTCTAAAGATGTAACTTGCTTTGTAATTGCACAGACACTGGTAAAATTGTGATAGTTTGCAGCCTTTCCTCAGCATTGGTTTAGTGATTGGAGAGTTGTGTTTTACTTAGCCATTTCCTTGTTAATCACAGAGAAGCAGCAGTGATCAAAAATCATCCAGAAGAATTATTATATGTCATTACAGTAAATTCTGTTAAAATTGTCTTCTTGGTGTCCAGGGGATCATGGAGCAACAGGAGAAAAAGGGCTACGTGGGGATTACGGAGAACCAGGAATTCCAGGGAAGGATGGTGAACCTGGTACTCCAGGACAACCAGGTATGTCTGAAGCTAACAGCAGAGAGACTGATTGTCAGGTATTTTAAACCGTACTAACTAATGGGACTTTTAATTTCTCTTTTTGTCCATAGGACCAAAAGGTGATCAGGGACCCCCAGGGTACCCAGGGGATCCAG
Organism: Pachyramphus minor; assembly: GCA_013397135.1. Lineage (NCBI taxonomy): Eukaryota > Metazoa > Chordata > Aves > Passeriformes > Tyrannidae > Pachyramphus > Pachyramphus minor. The sequence goes on along the minus strand of VYXB01008512.1, from coordinate 403,201 downwards.
GTGTTCCGGGACAAAAAGGATCGGTTGGTGAAATGGGTTTGCCAGGTACTCATTGCTAGAGGTTTCTTACTGTTTTCCTCAAGTTAATGTAGGACATTACGAGAGACCTGTATGGAATATTCGTTGTTGATCTACTAAACTATTGCACTAGTTGCAGGGACTGAATTTTAGGCTTTTGGAACTTTGCGTTTCAATCCTATTGTGATATACAAATAATAAAATCGTTTCCTAAGTTTCTATATGCAAATCTTCTAGCTGGATGTTTAGGATTTGTTTCAGGCATACAGTTTGTCAAGTGATGTCTGTTTGTCTGTCTCTGTCTCTGCTAGTGTGTGAACTGCATTAAGCTTCTTGTGTATTTTCCCCCTTCTAAAAAGTTTGGTGAATTGCTGTGTACTGCATGTTAATTACTAACTGCAGTGATCTGGGAAGAATGTAGTTTTGGAGGGGATTGGTAAAGAATAAAATGGAGAAGAACCTATATCTCATCATGGAAACTTTGTCTCCTCTCAGATGGCCTTGTATCTAGCATATTTAGGAGATCAAAGGTGAAAGTCTGAAATGGTGAAGGAGGACAAAAAATATGCTACAGAAGAGTTGATTTGTCACCATAGTCCTGTTAGAAATTATTCAAATAAAAATAAAGTTTTATTCAGCTCGTATTTTTAGCAAGAGCTGTTTACTCTGATTATGACCTTCTCTTATGAGGAGACCTTATCATCCCATAAACAGTCCCATTTAGAGAGTGAATCTCAAGAGTTGATTTACTTGCTTTTGTAGTTCTGAATAGCTAAGGCAAAATCATTGTCAACACTGCTAGGATACTACAATACAAATGCACCCATTTTGCTTTTCTCTTCCTAGGAACACCTGGAGAAAAGGGTCTTCCTGGAGTACCAGGTTCACCAGGCACACCAGGGTTCCCTGGGCAAAAAGGTGAAAAAGGAGACAAAGGAGCACCAGGTTTTCCTGGGATTGGCTTTCCAGGGTCTCCTGGTGAGAAGGTATTTATACCCCTAAGGATTTAGCTGTCTCTGCCAAGCACTTCATTTAAAAAGATGCTGTTACCCTTTAAGCTGTTTTAATATATTTTCTATTATGCTAATTCAAGTACCTTATGAGAAACTAAAAAGGTGTGCATATGCCCAGGTCTAGATGCATTCTGTTTGATGGGACCATTATCTTCAGGGTTCTTATTTATTCTCTCTGTTCAGAGCAGGCTAATTCACAGTGCTGGAAATGTGTATGGAGGGGAAACCTTTTAAAAACATTAAGCAAATAATGTGAAAAGGGCATCTTACAAACAGAACAAATAGTCACATTGAAATAATGTTGTTGTACTTTTACAGAGATACTTGGAAGCTGGAAAAAACTATACAATGCTCAGATATTAATGAAAAGTGAACTGTTTTAATACTGTCTGTAAAGATTAATTTAATCTCTAGTAGTATCTGAAAGGATTCTCATGTGTTTCATATTCCTTTTCCTAGCTGTACAATGAGAGTTATCATGAATTTATAAGTAAAAATTGTAAAAATAATACTTACTAATATGGTAGCAAACTTTCTGGAGATTTTAAAAAAAGATTTTTTTTTAAGATGATGAAGTGTAATAAGTAAGTTAAGAGGCTAATTTGGAAAAGACTTTGTATGACAGTCATAAAAATGCATAGAAAGCTGCTCATTTTCATATGTAGGTATTAAGCAATTGCAGAGGAGTTAAAAACTCTCATAGTGGAATTTAATGCCATTAAATAATCCTAAATTACTTCATTTCCATATGGAAAAAGAATGGAATTCCTTATAAGTCAGATGGATAAGAGGGGTAACATCTACTATTACAAGAAGGGAAAAACTCTTTCAGAATTAATGTGTGGATTTTATGTGTGCTATTTCTTCTAGGGAGAACCAGGAAGAACAGGTAGTCCAGGTTTATCTGGAGATAAGGGTGAAAAGGGTAGTTCAGGAATTCCTGGAATGCCTGGTGCCCCAGGTCCCAAAGGATCCCCTGGCATGGCAGGATTTCCAGGCAAGTCTTTATGCTTTTAGAAAACAGAAATTGCAGTGAAAAATTAAAGTGGAACTTACACAAAATATGCCACATGTAAACCCATGTCTTCTTCCTTTCTTTAGGAAGCCCCGGCCGCCATGGAGAAAAGGGTGAAAAAGGACTTCCTGGCTTAAGTGGCATTCCAGGTTTAAAAGGAGAACCAGGTAAAAAAGGAATATAAAACACCAAATGCTATTTAAAGTATTATTCACCTTCAGACAGTGGCTAAAACAAATTCTGTAGCATTCTATATTCCTTTTGGCTGAGATATTTCATGGTACATTTATTAATTTCATAAGCAAAATAAGACATTGTCTTTTCCCAGGTAAATCTGAGTCAGTGTAGTGGGGGCCTAATACTTCTTTTGCATTGTTTGAGGAATAGATTTTACCAGCTTCCACAAGACTGATTGTTGCTATAGCCATTAGCTTTGTTGTTTCTGAGTTAATTTAAAAACAATACAGTTGATCTATATGTCCAAAACTGAATCACCACATTAGCATTGTAACACAGATGTTAAAGAGGAAATAGAGTATGGAGAAGAGTAAGTCCATTGCTTTTAAGAATATAATAACATTTTTGATTTTAGAATCTTCTCAGTTTTCTGGCTGGAGGACACATCATCTTATTGGACAATGGACTGTGCTATTTACAAGTCTTTGCTGGGGTTCCTGCATTCTAAACTCACTGAGATCCATGATAATTAGCTATGTCAAAATCTTTCATACTCAAGCCATGTCTCAGACTGATTTAATTCAGAAGTAACCTCAGAGAAAAGTCACACCTGAGTCATCATGCAGTATGTGCTAGGTTTCTGTGGGAGCAAAAGGAAAAGTTAAGTTTTTCTTTAGAGGGACAAAAAAAAGTCATATGTGAAACGAAATTGTCAATGATTTTTCAGGTGAACCTGGTGCTCCGGGTCCTGCAGGTTCCATTGGTCAGAAGGGTGAACCAGGTTATGATGGGATTCCAGGTGCAGCTGGTGCAAAGGGTGAACAAGGTACTGTAACTGTCATCTTAAGATTATGTGGCATGAAAAGGCACAGAGACAGGCTACTCAAGAGTAGCTGGTAAAGGTCTGAAGTGGTTTCGATGAAACCTTAGAAAATAAAGTGTCTTGCAAACTACTTACTATCATCCATCGTTGTAAAGCTGATCATTTAGATGAGCAAATGTGTTTAATCAATGTAGTCGTGAAAGAATTTCTTTCAAGAAATACTTCAAAGGATTGAGTTTTGGCATTAATTTCAGCCTGCAACTTAGCTGTGAAATAGTGGCACAATCTTGCCTTTATTGAGGGTAGGGTTTTCAGTCATACAGGACCCATTGTGCTAAGTAGAATACCAACACATAACAAAAACAGCCTCTGCCCTGAGGAACTTTTGCATAAGCCATTTATTTGGAGTTTTTATTTGCTTAATAGTTTTATTCATTCCAGGTTAAATTTAGGTACTTTCCCATCTTCTAATTGCTTGCTGTTTCTATATTGCAGGTCTTCCAGGTAGAGGACTTCCTGGATTTCCTGGTGCAAAGGGAGATAAAGGTAAAACACTTATTTAAACAAGGTCAAACCTCCCTCCCAACATACTGTAGCCATAACTCTGTGATGCAGACATACTTTCTACTTCATTCTTTTACATGCTATACCTTCTCAGAGCAGGCAGAAGCTCTGAGAGGCTCAAATGCTAATTTCTGTTACAGTGGCAACATCTTGGAACATGAGTTAGATATGCCCTAAAATAGGTAATTATTCATAGTGTGAAGTTTACTGCAAGCTGTGCTGTGATGAGGTGATTTAAATAACACCTGTATTTGTGTGCTGTGCTTTTGACCCCAAGTATTTCTGTTTACCTACTAATTCTGCTAGAATCAGAATCTAATGAGGCTCTGTGCACCAGACAGCTATAGGTAGAAGTTCTGTGGCCAGGATATCGTAGTAATCTTTTTTTCTGAATCTGTTTTGCAGCCCAGATTTATTAATTGCTGAAATAGTTATTCTTTATAGCTCAGTAGAGCATGTCTAAGCTATGCACGGGAGCATGGTGCAGAGATGCAAAAGATAGCAGAGACCTGATAAGATCTTGCTGAAAATTGTTATACTTGGACTCAGGACTTATTAGCTTTGGCACAGGCACATAGCTATCACAATTTCAAGTCACTACACTGTGCTGTGATAACAGCTTGATTGACTTGAGTCAGTGCTTGTTCAAGGTGTCTGTAATGCACCATGCTCCATTTTATCAAATAAGTGTCTCTGAGACACTAAACTTCAATAGATACAGTAGTGAAGAAATATGAAGCTGCTCCTGTTAAAGGAAATTGTTACAGGATTTTCAGTTTTAACCATCCAGAAAATACAAATGATTCAACTACTTTATCTATGAAATTAACATGGCATGGCAGATTTTGAAGAACTTATATAGCTTTAAATATCAATGCCCTGCCTTATTCATTCTATAAGTACAAGAAACTTGTCTGGGCAATCAAAAGTGGTAAATCAGAATTTTAGAATATATTTAATTTACCATATTAGACTAATTAGCATTCATTAATTGCTGAGAAAGCCCTAATGTTAGAGAACCTAATAAATTAAACAAATTTTCTAATCATAACTCAGGGCATGTAGAATGCTAGATTATGACAACAATTTTCTCACCCATATCTCTCATTATGTTAGTTCATTTAAAAATATCTGGGTTTAGAGTAAATATATATTCAGCTGACATAATTTGTGTTCCAAATGCATTATAGTTCCAAAGAAACAAGTCCAGTATTTATAAACCTTGTTTTGCTCAGGGAAAGGGCTAGGGATAGTGTTCTTTATAAATTTTATTTCTGTTATTTTATTTCTCTTTCTACGTACATCAGCTATTCTGTATTCTTTTTGCTCAATCATGATCTAAAATTAGATTGAATTGCAATTGTTAACTATTTGCACAAACCTGAGAGTAAGTACAAAATGTCTAAATATAGATCTTAAAGAAAAAAGTATTCAATTTTTCTCCAGGAGCAAGTCCTTTTGTGCTCAGTCAAGCAAAACGTCCATGACAATAATAATTGTAACGCAGTAAAGGTTTGGGGGCTCCTTGTGTAAGGAGTGATAGAGAAATGCTGAATGTTGATCTATTTTTAGAGTGACTTAAAATAGCCTAATGATTATTTTAGATGAGGAAAGGTATGTCAGTCAAACTACTTTCCTTGATATCGTAATGTGGAGAATAATGGAGTTTTTCTGAAGTTTTGCATTTTTATAGAAATGTATAAAATCAATGTTTTGATTAGGAATAAAAGTTACTGTGAGTGGATAGTAAAGCAGAAGATTTCAGTCATTGTGATCTTTTCTCTAATCATGTTCTGTGGTTGTTTCAAATCTTAGGTGCAAAAGGTGAAGTGGGTTTTCCAGGATCCCCAGGAAGTCCGGGCATCCCAGGTCTGAAAGGAGAACCAGGCTATGTAGGTCCACCAGGCCCTAAGGGCAGCCAAGGTCTCCCTGGACTACCAGGAAGTGCAATTGAGGGCCCTAAAGGAGACAGAGGACCCCAAGGCCAACCAGGTCTTCCAGGTAATTCTTCAGTATTAATGTACTGATGTTCATCAATGCTCACCTAATTAATTAATGATGTAATCAATATTGCATATCCTTGTTTTTCCTCTTTTCACAGGTGAGAGAAAAGCTCCTCTTCATAGGCAGTTTGTGCTCTGCACAAATTTTGCCACTAAATACTCTCTTCTGGTCTGTAGGTTTACCAGGTCCATCAGGGCCACCAGGACCTCCAGGTCAGAAAGGGGCCAAAGGAGAGCAGGGAAGCAATGGCTGGCCAGGGACTCCTGGGGGCCCAGGAATCAAAGGTGATCCAGGTTTCCAGGGACTGCCAGTAAGTTACTTTTGGTACACTCCAGATTTGCTGAAAGTTGGTTCTTGGAATTAATGGATATATTAATCATAGAGCTTCTTGTTCAAAGTAATACTTTATGTTCAGTGTGCCTTTGGACTTACTGCTGACGATGTAAAGTCAGTTCGAAAACATTTCATTTCTCTCCTTAGAAAGGCTGCCTACCAATAAGCCTCAGTGAGCTAATGAATGTATTAGAAATTTATAGATAGTGAGTGGTAACATGCAACACCCAAAATATAATTTACAGTGTTTTAAGAGTACAGGATGGCTGCAACACATCCATAAATCCTGCAAATGCATTAGTAGTTAATTTTAAAGGTTGCATATTTCATGATACATTGCCTTCTGAAAATACCTGAACTGTTTGCTTTTGTTATGAAAGCTTTCAAATAAAGTGCACTTTCACTACTGTCAGTGATGAAATATAGCCTCTGATTTAGAAATACAAACAGGCAATGCTATTAATACATTGTTGTCATATATTATTCATTTCCCATGGCCTAAAATACTCCCTTTTCTGGATATTAGGGAAAGTGAAATAGAACAGGACAGTCACCCAGAATAATTGATCTTCTATACTTTTTCTTTCAGAGTGTCTGATGCCTTTTAGCACCACTGCTCTATTTTTCAGCTTTTCATTTTCGCTTTCCTACTACACTGGGAACTGGGGTTGTTTAGCTTAGAGAAAAGGAGGCTCAGGGGAGACCTTATTGCTCTCTAAAACTACCTGTCTGAAAGGAGGCTGTGGCCAGGTGGGGGTTATCCTCTTCTCCCAGGTAACATGTGACAGGTCAAGAGGAAATGGTCTCAAACTGTGCCAGGGGAGGTTTAGATTGGATATTAGGAAGACTTTCTTCACTGAAAGGCTAATCAGGCATTGGGACAAACTGCCCAGGGAAGTAGTGGAATCACCATCCCTGGAATCACCATCACTGGAAGTGTTAAAAAAACGTGTGGATATAGCACTGAAGTTTTTGATTTAGAGCTGAACATGGCAGTGTTGGGCTAAAAAAGGTTGGACTTGATGATCTTAGAGGTCTTTTCCAACCTTAATGATTATACTTTTAAAAAAAAAACAAGAATAACAATAATAATAGTATTTATGGAAAAAGAGATAAGAAAGTAGGTAGGTATGACTCAACAATTCCTAGCGTACAAAAGGAAGAAAGACTCAGGAATTAGGTCCTGATATGAAAAACAAGTCTTTAAAGGTCCACATTATCCTTGATAATGAAAGATCTACTGCATCCTTTTCTGCATCCAGGAGTCACTTCACAGAGACATTTGCATCAGTGTTCATACCTTTTTGTATTTCATACCATATTGTATCATGCAATACCAGCTTTGAAGGTAGTGAATTCCAAAATAACATTCCAGTGTATTTTCGCTTGTTTAAGAATTTTCAGTACTTCTGCAGAAAGTAAAATGCCCCAGGAAATTGTAAAGCTTTTCACAGGTTGATATTCCAGTCCAAGACTGTTGGTTTATCAAGAATGGGAAATGCCTAAGGATTGATTCCATGCCTTCAATCAGAAGAAAATGTTTTACTATCCCCGAGCTGCAATGCATAATAGCAGATTGTTACCTCAGTGTGAAATGCTGCAGTGAGAGTGATATTAAATATTTAACTTCCTCTGGTGATAGATACTAAGATGAGTCCTCATCTTCCCCAGTGTGACAGGTTCCTGCCCTGATTACAGCTCAATTGCTCACAGAGGTCTCTGGTAGCCTATATCAGAAGAGATATTTTTATTACAACATGGGTGACACAGCCTGCCCAAAAATTCTATTCAAAAAAAGGAACTGTGGAAGTCAGACTGTGAAATACAAATCCCACGGGTTTTTTCTCTTTGTTTTAATGTTGAAATGAGAGAAGAAACATTTTCGTCGTTTTCACAAACTGAAATAGTTTTGTTCTGTTTGGAGCACATCCAAAAAACAATGTTGTTTGCCAGACTGTATCTGATGAGGAAAAACAAATTTAAGAAATGCATGCTATTGTGGAAAAAATATTTTGATGGAAAACCTCCAGTAAATTCCTCTTATAAATCCATTTTGTAATTACAACCTAAAACAATTTTTTTTAAAAAACCGTCTTTTAGTGTGGTTGACTCAGGACTGTCTTCTGAATGAATGTTAACTCTCCTGTTTTGTACTTCAGAAGTTCACATGTTGATACAAAAAGATGGCCATTTCTTTAAACAATCCTGCACACGGTGACTGTGTCTGAAGGAAACCAGGGAATCTTTCTTCATTCATGCATCCCTTAGCACTCTATTGAGGGTAGCATTTCTTTCATTTAACTTTGGAAGTGTTGACATCCATTTTTGAATTAGTCATCTCTTCTCCCTTTATAGTCAGTGGAAAGAATCAGACATTTGTAGGGAGCCATTCTTCTCACCTTAATATCAACATCTAACCTGTATTAAATGAAGAGTCGCTCCAGTGTGCCTATTCTATCGCTCTGCAAGTGTGATAACATGCATCCTACTACTGGTATTATTTTCCATCAAATATTCAATTCACATCTCCAGTCTCTGATTAGTAGATTACTTAGCAGAGGGATTTTATTTCTTTCCTCCACCGGTGTTCCACATTTTATTATATGGTGGTCTATCACTGCCATATCACTTCAACCAGGGAGAAACTCTAAGCTATTTTTACAAGGTTTTTGCAGATGATCTGCACCAGACAAAAGAAGAAATGGAAATTAGCAGTCATTTTAATGACTATTTACAGTGTCTTTTGAAATTTGGGCATGGTTTTCCTTGAAGTGAGGCTACAGTGAGGTTGTTAACATTAATTTCAGGGGAACAGTTTAGGACGGAGGAGTTCACATTGTGTTTGAAGTGTTTTAACTCCTTGAATATTTTAACCCTGTTGAAAAGTAAAAATCTTCAGAGGATTGTAAGTTGTTGAGCACATTTAATTTCACTCCATGTGTGAATGTAGAAGTTTTCAAGTCTGCTGTGGTCTAGAACTACCCCATTTAATTATCTAAATAGCAACCGTCTGCTGGGACTGCACTGAAATTAACGGTTGCTGCGATTGTTGCTTACTGATGTCTCTCATAACAATATGGTCTATGGTTGAGAACCTTTTTGTTAGCTATGCTGCTAGTGGGACCTTATTCTGATCTGGTATCTTTGTGAGGCAAAAGATAGTTTAGTAAGAACAAGGTGTCCCACGTATTCCTTTAGATGAGGCATCTCATCTAAACATGGGAGAGAATTAACATTCCTTAAACTTAATGTTTTCTTCATATTAGGGGTTTTTTAACAGGTTTCCAAAGATAGACAGCCTATTTGAGAGTCATAATAGCGTAGGATAACTATACTTCATGTTTTCTTTTATGCAGGGTAGTCCCGGTTTACCAGGAGATATCGGTCCAAAGGGTGATCTTGGACCTCCAGGAGTTCCAGGTGTTCCAGGTGAGAAGAAAACTTACCATACTCCTAAAAAATATGCAAAAATGTTTCTTTCATGTACTTCCACTCTAAGAAGAGATGCTCAAAGAATGTTGACTCTATGATACAAAGTACTGAAACAGGACATTGAAAACTGCAATCAGAAAGCATACAAGAACACTGAGGTTTTTCTCAAGGTTTTTTGCCTTTTGCCTGTTCTTGCTTTGCAAATTTTAAATCTGCACTTCCTTTAAAAGGAAGATGTGAAATCAATTGTTAGATATTACCAGTCAAGAATCTTCAGGATTTTCTTGAGAATTTAAGAGGCAAATGTTATAGTTATATATGAGGAAACACGGGCTCAGTATACCTCCATTGTTGACTATATTGCTGCTTCTGTCACCATGATATACATGATAACACCATGTGTAAGAAAAATACAGTTATTAATAGAAAAAATGTAATGCTTATAATTTATAGAACTTTATTATTAAAGTAAGAGAATTTTGAAGACAAGTAAGAGGAAAAAGTAAGAGAAATTTGGTTTCAGTCATAATTTCTTTGGTGACTTACTGCAGTTGTTTTTATTGTGTTCCTGCAAACAGTTAAAAAGCACTAGTGCAAATAAAGTCACATCTTTTACAGGATCATGGGGTCATACATGATTATTCTGCATATATTCTTCCAAATCAAGAAATTACTGAATTTGCATGTAAATATTTCTTTTAATTCAGGTCCAAAAGGGTCTCCTGGCTTCCCAGGCCTTAAGGGTGAGAGAGGTGATCAAGGTCTTCCTGGATCTAAAGGTATGATATAAAGCCTTGCTTTTTATTCCCAGATGTTGTTGGCAAATGGTTATTTGTGATGAATCAATTGATATCTCCTTCACCGTTTTATTCTGTGTAAAAAGATAGAATATGAAACCAGACATCATATAATGATGGTATATATATATAATGGTGTGTGTATATATATATAGATATACCATTANATTTGGTTTCAGTCATAATTTCTTTGGTGACTTACTGCAGTTGTTTTTATTGTGTTCCTGCAAACAGTTAAAAAGCACTAGTGCAAATAAAGTCACATCTTTTACAGGATCATGGGGTCATACATGATTATTCTGCATATATTCTTCCAAATCAAGAAATTACTGAATTTGCATGTAAATATTTCTTTTAATTCAGGTCCAAAAGGGTCTCCTGGCTTCCCAGGCCTTAAGGGTGAGAGAGGTGATCAAGGTCTTCCTGGATCTAAAGGTATGATATAAAGCCTTGCTTTTTATTCCCAGATGTTGTTGGCAAATGGTTATTTGTGATGAATCAATTGATATCTCCTTCACCGTTTTATTCTGTGTAAAAAGATAGAATATGAAACCAGACATCATATAATGATGGTATATATATATAATGGTGTGTGTATATATATATAGATATACCATTATATATATATAATATATATACATCATATATATTATATTTATATATAATGGTATCATCCATATAATGTGAATGGTCAGATTATATTTAAGTATTGGTTAGAGAGTGAATGTATTTATCTTCTGTTCTGAAAAATGAATACTGATGTATTGTCCTTATTAGAATCTTTCAATATGATCCTAGAACCATAGATTCTTAGAATGGTTTGTGTTAGAGAGGACCTTAAAGGTCATCTAGTTCCAATCTATCTGCCATGGGAAGAGATATCTTTCACTAGGCCAGCTTGCTCAGAGCCCCATCCAANNNNACTCCAGGTGGGGTCTTACAAGAACAGAGCAAAGGTGGGGAGAATTACCTCCCTTGACTGGCTGGCCATGCTTCTTTTCATGTAGCCCGGAACTGAATTGGCTTTCTGGGCTGCGAGCGAACATTGCTAGCTTATGTCCAATTTTTCATCTACCTGTGTTCCCAAGTCCTTCTCTGGGGCTGCTTTCCATCTATTCATTTCCCAGTCTGTACTGATATTGGGGATTGCCCCAACCCATGTGTAGGACCTTGCACTTGACCTTGTGAAATTCCCACTGGCTCACTTGTCAAGACTGTCAAGGTCCCTCTGGACGGCATCCCTTCCCTCCAGCATGTTGACGACATGACGCAGCTTCGTGCCATTTGCAAACTGCTGGGAAAACTGTGCAACCTAAGGTCTGGAAAGCTATTTCAGTCCATGGGAGGTCTTCTTGTCTGGAGATACCAGCATAGATAGGCTTCTGTTTGGGAAGCCTTGCAGTTTAATTCACAATGATATCTTGATGATATCTTGTAGCTAAGGGAGCCCCTGGTGGTCTAGTGGTTAAGGATACGGCACTGTAACTGCCGAGGCCCGGGTTCGATTCCCGGTCGGGGAAACTCCCCGGGCAGGTGGAGCCCGTTAGCCCTGTAAGGCGATCCACCTACGTCCTGAGGACCTCGCTGCCACTGTCCAAGCTCGCTTGGCCCCGGCAGACAAACCTTAGGATTAAAGGGTGGGCTCAGTTCTGCGCGCACTGTGTCCCACCTAAAATAAATCCAATGCGCAGGCTGGAAGGCGTACAAAGACCTTCCTCAGATCTTCGTTCGCGAAGTCTGGCCATTATTATCTTGTAGCTATAGGTTCTAGTCTATTGACTACATAAAGGTAACATTGTTTTGGGGTGTTGTTTTTTTTGTTATTATTGGTTTGGTTTGGTTTATTGTACAATATTTAATACATGCTGTTTTCTTCTGTTAACTTCCACAGGTTTGCAAGGCCCACCAGGCCCACCTGGTCCTTTTCAGCTTGTTAAAGGGGATCCTGGCTTGCCTGGCCCTGTAGGACCAGTTGGTCTCAAAGGATTCCCAGGACTTCCAGGTCCCAAAGGACAGCAAGGTGAGAGTTTCTAACTTGCCAGTAGACATACATTTTAAGTAATGTGAAAATAGACCAGTGGTAGGCTAGACACTAGAAGATTTTTGGTATAATATTGTCCAGCTTTTTATAAGCCCCTTAAATTGTGAGCCCCTTAAATTTGTGAGCCCCTTAAGTTTATAAGCCCCTTAAATTCCAAAGTGGTGAGGAAGAGAGTCCTTTTTGAAGCTCATCCAGAACAGATGTCTTCCTACTTACTTTTTTATAGGCTCTCACTCTGCAGTCATCACATCAGTATCTGGGATCAGCAGTAAGCAGAATGTCTTGCAGTGCTCTGTTCACTGTTTCCCCAGAATGTATTTGCTAGGCTGTCTTCTGTCTTTAGTATTGAATCCAAACATAATTGTGTCTCAGAGAAGACAAGTATGAGGAAACACTCTTGATTCTGGAGCGCAAAGTCCTAGATTTCTTATTTTAGTCCAGTCATTACAATTTTTATAAAGAGTAGGTGAAATGCAAAAATTAGACACATTAGAAAATAAGAGAATGGAGCAAAGGGTAAGACAAATGAAATGCTGGCACAAGGACACATGTCCTCCAGGATGACAGGACACGAAGAGTGTGAGCTCAGAAGTGTTAAGATTTTAAGGGAAAGCTTTTTTCCTGATTGATTTATGATAAGATGATGGGGAATTACAGTGGAATATAATGAATATCTTCTTTCTAGTTAATATAGTAGATGTGGAAGTTTGTTCTTGAAGGTGGGGTTGCAACTCTGCAACTGCTGTCCTTTAGGAGACATCTAATGGAATAATCTCAGTGACTGAACGCAGCAGGGGTTTGCTTGTATGGGATCTATCACTATTCACTAGTAGTCAATTCAGTACATAAACACAATATTATTTTTTGAGTGATTAGGTAAAGGGCAGCTGTGAGTATCTAAAGCTTCTGATAGGTTGCAGAAATGTTGCTGTGGTTATGACAGTGTTAACTTCTTTTTCTTGAAGTCAGAATTACTGAGTTAATGTAGGACTCAAAGCATCCCTAAAAATTGATAAAGGGAAGACATAATGTGTTTCTGAAAACATGTTTGGAAGAAACGAAGAGGATACCAATTTTCCCACTCTTCATGACCCTACTTTTTTATGGCCTATTTTTGATTGAGTCATATGATAAGTAGAGAGAGAAGAGATTGCTGCCCTTCCTTTTATATTCCAGGCAAACACTAGTCATTTTAGAAGCACACCCTCTCCTTCTCTTTTCTTCTTTGCTATAATCACTTTGCCTGCAGTAACCTTCTTATGTGATCTGGATATTGAACCAAATGCACTGACTCTTCATGATGTAAATTTATGCTGACATGTACCTATGCTGTACTGTATTAAAAGCAAAAACATCAGAACTAACATGAAATCATATCTAGTAATAATTATTCCTTTTTTCTTTTTTTCCAACAGGAGTGACAGGACCCTCAGGTGTACCTGGACCACCTGGTAGTCCAGGGTTTGATGGTCAGCCTGGGCAAAAAGGAGAAATTGGTCCTTACGGTCCCCCAGGTAAGCCCAAGAGTTCTTCAAAGACTTGATCTCTTAACAGAAAAATAATATATGGGATTAGATGTGAATGTATGTAACTTCACTTCTTTAGTTACGTAGGTAGAGTACTGCTGTCTGTGGAAATATAAGGAGATTCTCTGTATTGTAGGGCCCAGAGGATTCCCTGGTCCACCAGGCCCTGATGGCTTGCCTGGGGCTATGGGCCCACCAGGAGCACCATCTGTTGCTCATGGCTTCCTTGTTACCAGACACAGTCAAACCACTGAAGAACCATCGTGTCCATTTGGAACAAGGCTGATTTACCATGGCTACTCCTTGCTTTATGTGCAAGGCAATGAAAGAGCACATGGCCAAGATCTGGGTAAGTAGAAAACAAATTAGAGTTCAGTTAAAATTCATTACCAACCAAATGTTCTTTCATTTGTAGAACTGTCTTGAACAAATCTGTGTGATTACTCTTGGCTAGATGGTGCTTTATTATGCCTTCTAGTTTGGTACAAGAAATCATTTGATATGTAGTGGAAAAGGTGTCAGTTTATTTAAGAAAGTCTTTATCAAAGCCTTTGATATGGTCATCCCTAGTATGTCTGAAGTCAAATGAGTGAGGTATGGGCTGCCTAAGTAGATAAGGTGAGTGAAAAATTGGTGGGTCTGTCAGGTTCAGGTGAACAGATGTACAAAGTCTGAGTGGTGGTTGTTGATTAGTGATGTCCCTCAGGAATTAGTACTGGGCCAGTGTTTAATGAATTTATTAATAACCTGGGTGATGGGATAGAACACACTCTCAGCCTGTTTGTGGATAACGTCAGACTGGGAGGAATCGTTGATCCCCCATTGGAGACAGCTGCCTTTCAGAGAGACTTGGCCAAAATAGAGAAGAGGGCTGAGAAGAGCCTCAAGTTGTTCAATAAAGGCAAATGCAAAGCCATGCACCTAGAATGAAATAACCTAGTGCAACAGAACAGACTGGGACTGGCTGCTATTTCCAGTAGTAGCAGTACAGACTTCTGGAGAGCTGCTTTGCAGAAAAAGACCTGGGAGCCCTGGTGAGCAACACTGAATATGATTTAGCAGTGTGCCCTTGCCCATTCCCCACTGCTCAACCTACTGGACTATACTGGCAAAAAATGCAGATAGATAAGAAGTGATTCTTTTCCTCTGCTTGGCTGTTGTGAGACACAGCTGGTCCAGACTTGGGCATTGCAGAACAAGAAAGATGTTGATATTCCACAGTGAATACAACAACTAGCTACTGAAATGGTGAATGGGGTCTGGACTTTCTGATGGAACTGGGTATGTTCAGCCTTAACACATGTTAGGGGAAGGGGAAGGCCTTTATTGCAATTTACAACTGTCTACAGGGGGATAGAGGAGATGGGAGTCAAGCTCTTCTCAGAGGGGCTCAGTGACAAAATAAGCAAAGGACACAAGTATGAGATACATTTCAGTGAAACATAAATAAAAACTTTTTTACCGTGCTGATGCTCAGCCATTGGAACAGGACCTCAGAGAAGTTGTCGAATCTCTGTCTTTGAACATACTTAAAACTCAGCTGATTCTGGACCCAATCAACCTGATCTAACTGGCAGGGGATTGGGATAGACTTCTAGACGTCTATTCCAAACAAATGTATTCCATAATGCTACAGGCAAGACTGGACTATTCTTTGCCTTGCCCTGTTCCTTCCTCATGAAGCTAAGAGAAGTCACTTCCTCTGAGAGAATTGGGCCCTCCAGAGCAAGTGTCCTCTGCTTTTTTTAGCTGCTCCTGGAAATAATTGTTTGGCAGTTGGCAATGGTTTGACAAAACTGTGTTAACAAGTAACCTTTCACTTAACATTGCAGGCACAGCAGGAAGCTGTCTTCGTAAATTCAGTACCATGCCTTTCTTGTTCTGCAATATCAACAACGTTTGTAATTTTGCATCAAGAAATGACTATTCCTACTGGTTGTCCACTCCTGAACCCATGCCAATGAATATGGCTCCTATCACTGGTGATAATATCCGACCATTCATCAGCAGGTAAGGTTTCGGTTTGCCATATTTATAAAGTGGATATGGATATATCCACTTTATCCAGGCATATGGATATCCATATCCAGGCATATGGATATATGCCTGTGAAAAGAGCATAGGGTACTTTATTTTTCTGGAAAAGACTTTTAATCTGTATATTTTTATTTACTGCCTTTAAATTTAAAGTTTGAGTTTCAAAATGTGCATATTTTCAGTTTAGACTTTGATCAAAAATAAATCCATTTTAGGGGAAACCCAAACAAATAGAGTAGTTGATTTTGAGTATAATTGATATGAAATAGGTTGTTTAGCCTGCAGAAAAGAAGGCTCAAGGGGAGACCTTATCACTCTCTACAACTACCTGAGAGGAGGTTGTAGCCAGGTGGGGGTTGGTCACTTCTCCCAGGCAATCAGCAGTAAGACAAGAGGGCACGGTCTCAAGCTCTGCCAGGGGAGGTTTAGGTTAGATATCAGGAGGAAGTTCTTTACAAAGAGAGTAATCAGGCACTGGAATGGGCTGCCCAGGGAGGTGGTAGATTCACCGTCCCTGGAGGTGTTCAAGAAAAGACTGGATGTGGCATTAGTGCCATTGTCTAGTAACTGCAGTGGTAGTGGATCAAGGGTTGGACTTGATGATCTCAGAGGTCCTTTCCAACCCATCTTATTCTATGATTCTGTGATTCTATGAATCTATGAAAAGATTTACTTAGAAATGTTGTCTTTCAAAAGCTATGATGTACTTTGAAGGAGAAAAATTTTTGCATGTATTCACAATTCTTGTCCAAAACACTTCTAGTTTTTGGCTAGCCATAGCTAGAAGCTTTTTAGGGCTCAGTTTCCTTTTGTTTGAAAATGGTAGCATTATTTATCATACAGTAGACTGCCAGGTTTCTTCCATTGTTTTGGACATTTTGCTTGAATACAGCCATTATTGTCTGAATTAAATGAAACAATTGCAAAATCAATCATCTGTTTTTTAATAATTCCAGATTCTCAACTAGCATAAAGAATGGCACTCATATCAAGCATATCTGTTCTGCATCAATCCAACATGTTGAACTTTTGGTCCATTTTAAGTTTTAAGGCTACTAGTAAAAAACTCTCCTGGCCTAGTATGTCCAATGTTGAAGGCAGAGTTGTGAGCAAAAGTGTAGTAAACTGTACAACTGTTGTTAGATGTGGATCTGACAATGGAATCTCCCAACATATAACTTAAGTGGTAGTCATTAGATATAGGCATTTCTATAATTCTTGTCATTGCTTCTAATCTGTAGCAGCTCTTGCTGATCCCTCTTCCAGTCATGTATAGTGAATGGAAGTAGAGATTCCTGATAATGTTTTCTCAGTTCTGTATATACCATCCAAGAGAAAAGACAATCTAAATCCTCAGTGTGTTGTAGCCTTGACATCTTAGTATGTTCAAAAAACTACATGGATCTACTGCAAAACATTTGATACTTATTTTGCATAGTGGAATTAATCGTGTCTGCAGTTGTACTCTGCACTCTTATTTTTGGTTTAGTGCCAAAGAAATTAGTGTGTCTTGAAAATGAGTGGCAGATTGAGGACAAGATTCTCAAGAGAGCCTATCTTTTTATTGGTACATTTTCAGTTGTTAATTGCATATGAATGGGAGGGGCTTGAATTTTAAAAAAATTAAGTGATCAACTTCTTAAATTCATGTGCCTTCTAATGCCATCCCATATTATGCACCCAAAATAGCATTTAACAATCACTTTTGAAACTCTTGTTCAAGGAGGTAGCCACCAATGTTTTGTCTAATCTTATGCCTATAGAGTAGCTTTTGCACCATAAAAATGTGTATACGTACATATGTATGTGTATGTGTGTGTTTTTAGCCATAGCAGCAAGTGACATATTGTAATACACCTTCTGAAAAAAAAACCCAGCAAAAAACCTGAAAGACTCTTCTTTCAATTAATTTTATTAGTTGAGGCTTTTTAACCAACAGTTTTGCCAGTCCTAAAATTGAAAATGTGTAGAAGTGTCACTTGCTGCCTTTGGGTCATGGGACTTCTTCTCATGTAAGGCCTTCTACTGAAATATCAGAAATCTCTTGAAGCAAAGCAGAGCTCCAAGAATAGAGGCAGCTTTACATTCCTTCTTTTAACTTACACTTTCATTGATGTGTTTCTTAAAATAACTGTCTTCCTTCTGCACTAAAGATGAAGGCAGTAGGTATGAAAGCAGTCATCATAAGGCAGAAATAGAAGGCTTTCATTCTGAATTCCTTTGCTTCCCTGGACTTTCCAGAATCCAACTTAGTCCATTTTGCCCTTGATTTCATTTCTCTGATAACAGGAATTACACTGTTTAGTTTTGAATGATTTTCATAGTTGCTAACTACAATAGCCAGTTGAGGAGTTGTACAAGAAAAAATGAATTATATCTACCAAGTTCTTATTACTAGCCCACATATTAAAATTTCTTAGGCCATCTCATATTTTTTTATTGTTTCCTGTGAAGGCATGATTGATGATTGGATTATTCACTAACCTCGCAGTTCTGAGACAGTGAATTTATCTAAAGTAAAAGAAATGGTGCTGCATGGCTTTCTTAAGAATTGCTTTGAAGTTCATTGTTTAAGTTACTTGGCTGAAAATCTCTTACTGAAGCTAAAGAGCGCAAATATAAATAAAAACTACTTCCAAGGAGAATGCATGAGGAAGAGTCTGTATTAGATTAGATTAGCAGTGGTTACCTTTGGAAGACATTTTCCAGAGAGATGGCTTTTTCTCTGGAAGTCACTCAGAGCTGTGTGTAGGATGATGAATTGTCTGATCACAGTAGACCACTTTTAAGTGATACTTGCTGAGTTACAATGTTTGGCTATTTGCTTCCCATGTTCATGACATTAAGCACTCTTAGAAAGTACATTACAAATGGGACGAGGAAAGGACAAAGACATGTAAATATTTAGGTGAGAGACCTCTTGTTCTTTGTTCATGGGAAAGCTAATAGGAATAAGACTTAATAGTTAAACTGTCCCTAAGTTAGGGAGAAATTGGAAATTAGCAAAAAAGGGAAACAAAAGAACCAGTTGGCTGTTTTTCTAAATGAAACCTTATGATTTTCCTTTGTTTTTGATTGTGACATTTTCTATTTCAAGATTCCTTAAAGAAAGCAACTTGTGAATAAAGAAGTATTAATCCTTAAGTGCATGCAACTCATTCATATCTTGGTCTTTCTAGATGCTCTGTGTGTGAAGCTCCTGCCATGGTAATAGCTGTTCACAGTCAAACAATTCAAATACCACCATGTCCTGAAGGCTGGAGTTCACTTTGGATTGGTTACTCCTTTGTCATGGTAAGTGCACTGGGGCATTCTCTGAGCTGAGGAAAGCATTTTCCTCAGGCATTTGATCTACACTCCTGCTCTGGGAAAATTAATATCTGACTATGTCACTTCAGGCCTTACAAGGGCATTAGACCTTCACCCTTTCTGGTGACTTTAAAAATAATCTGATCATTTTTCCAGGCAAGGCCTAGGCAAGGTCTGAGAAACAGCATGGATCCAGAGCTGTTAGCATTTTGCACTGGGAGAGAGGCCACTATGATGTGGGGTGGGAATTGGGTTAAGCTATTCAGATATGAGCTGTACCATTCCTTATGCCTTTTGGGCCGAGAGCTGTCCCTGGCCTGTTGCTTACGTAGAGATAGCTTGGGTCCTAATGTCAGTCCTGAAGGATTTCTGTGCATACGGCTGCCCTGAAGCTGATGTAACTGATGTGTTGTGCTGCTGTTAAGTGAGACAACCCAGTGTCATGTCTGGAGTCCTTCAGCTCCATCTTCTTGCTTCTTCTTGAGCTGAGGAACAAAACAGCAGTTGGACATAAAAAAAGGACAAGGAGAGAAGTATGAAGAAATATTTGTGCAAGAGAGTTCATAGATGTTGTGGCAGAGGAGGTGAAGGGTCCCTCTCTGATCAATGCTTTTTCATTTTTCTAGCACACCAGTGCTGGTGCAGAGGGCTCTGGCCAGGCCCTGGCGTCTCCTGGTTCCTGCCTAGAGGAGTTTCGAAGTGCTCCCTTCATTGAATGCCATGGCCGGGGCACCTGCAATTATTATGCAAATGCTTACAGCTTCTGGCTTGCCACTATAGAGAGGAATGAGATGTTCAAGTAAGTTCATGATTTATTTATCAGTCTTTGACACTCAGTCGAGCCTTGTCACTGAATAAAAGAAGTATTGTTTGAATGTAATACAAGTTCAAGTATTGGCTGTCCACCAGCCTGGTTAGTATATGTAGTTAATTATTTTTGTAACAAGAAAAAAAATTAATAGCTTTTGGGGGAATGTATCATCAGTTAGTGTTCATAATGTGTCATTTGTACCCTGTATTTCGCTTTTCAGAATAATCTAATAATGTTCTCAATTCCACTATACATGATTGTATTCACCGAGCAGTAACTAGGATAGGCTGACATATTGATTGAAATTAAGCATTTTCCCATAGTGGATGTTAACATATAATAGAACCACTTGAAATTAGTACAGGTGTTGAATTGAGTGGAACAATTATTTACCTTTCTCTAATGTGAGACGAAGTATGTTTGAATAAAATGCAGCCAGTGGTAGCAGGCTTTGTTCTGGTCTCCTGCACTTATGTATTTTTCAACACAGTCTAATTTACTCTATGTGAATTTTATTAATATTTTAGCATAGCTTAATTGATCAGCAGACATTTCTCTGGAGTGCAGGCAAGCACTCTCTTCCACCACCTGACTGCTGGTCCTGGTACCCTTCATCTTCTTATGTCTTCTAGATCTGTGAATACTGATTGTATTGAGATACTGATGTACTGATTGTACTGAGACTGCCTGTC
Organism: Pachyramphus minor; assembly: GCA_013397135.1. Classification (NCBI taxonomy): domain Eukaryota; kingdom Metazoa; phylum Chordata; class Aves; order Passeriformes; family Tyrannidae; genus Pachyramphus; species Pachyramphus minor. The sequence continues at coordinate 382,609 of VYXB01008512.1, read as the reverse complement.
TCAGTCAGAATGAAACAGGTTGTTTAGCCAGCTTTCACTGTTTGTTTATCAGATAATTGTCAACTCAGTAAGTAGAAAAACTGAACACAGGGACTGATTATCACTGGGACTGTGATAATCTCATCAACCAGGAAAACTACTGAAAACACCCATCCTTGGGTAATCACTGGCTTCCTAGGAAAGAGGAAAGCTGGTCAGAAGAAAATTTAGAGGAGTCAGCACTACAGTTGTTTGTATTAATTGAGTCCTTCCAAGAGACCTCTCAGTTTCATACCCTTTTCTGGCTACAAACTATACCTTAGATTCATAAAATAACCCCAGATCAGGGGATCTTCCCTACTATCATAATTTACAAATACTCTGGAATTTCTTGTAAACTTGTAACCTTTTTTAATGAAAAGCATTAGATGTAAGCACACTTTAGTCTGAAAATATTTTTTGATTTCCAGTTGCAGGAAACACCTTATGATAGGTTGGAGACTAAAGGCTTTGGTTTCTCTTTCTATATGACATCACATAATGTCTTTTGATGGCTTTTCATTTTTCCATAAAGTCACAAGAGTTAGCAGAAACTCATAAACAGTCAAATATCTTCATCTTCTTTGCCCAATTTTATTTTACTACATGAATTCTACCATGCTTTCAAACTACTGCTTTAATAGATAGTGTTTTCTGGTTAAGAAAATGTTCTACCTCATGACAGAACTGAATTCTAAAGTAACTGTAAATGGGTGATATTTAAAACTAATCTTATGATAGTTCGTGACCAAACTTGGAAGTGATTACACATTGGAGAACTTAGGAACAGCTTCTTGACTCAGCACATCTTGAAGATGCATCTTGGGTGCATTCAAAGTTTGTGCTGTCAATTATAAAGTTGAAAACTATCTCTTTGTATCAACAATTGTTAATGGGTGTTTTCATTTATTTCTTTTTAATAGGAAACCGACTCCCTCAACTTTGAAAGCAGGGGATCTACGCTCAAATGTTAGCCGTTGTCAAGTCTGTATGAGAAAAACATAATGACTTTTGAATTTCAACTAATTTCACACAATATGGTGCTATTCGTTTAACAGCAATGAAGCCTAGACATATATCATATGTACCTCATTGTTGTCCAATATGAAAACAGTAAAGTGCCTTTTAGGAACTTGCATAACTAACACACACTGCTTTACTGGCCCTGTCCTTGCTAAAGAAGAAAAGAGACAACAAAGATAAGCTTCAAATGTTGACATGCCAAATGGCACTTTTGATCAAAGTATATGTATTTTTTATATAAATGCAATGCACTGATAGAATAAAAAGTCAGCATTTATCCAGAAAAAATGCAAAGGTGCTAGGAGGTATGCAGTTCTGCCTTATACTGTTTGACCCCCCTTTCTCATTCTTGTATTATATATTTAGATTCATTTTTCTTCCCCAGATAAGTTTGTTGTTACCGTTATCTAGGTGTCTTAAAATTCCAGACTCTTGGGTATGTACTTATTGTTCCTGTACAAAGCAATACTGATGTAAAAAAGAGGTTTGGGATTACAGACTGTGGTTAAGTAGCATGTAACCATCTTTTCACAACATAGAGTGCCATCCTGCAAACCTTTGCTTCTGTTTGTAGTCTTTAGTGCTGTCATTTTTAACGGGACTACATCTGGAAGAGATTGCCAAATTGGCTTCCCAGATAGGCAAGTGTTTCTGCTATGTTGGTACTATGCAGCTTCTTTATGCAGTAGAACAAACTTTCCTGTGGAATAAAGAATGATACAGCAATGGTCAAGAAAAAATTATATATAAATATTTTAGTAATTTATATAGATACGAACCATTAGGCAAATCAAGCTCTGAGTTTATAATTTCAAAAAAAGCTTACAAAAGTTTTCTTCATTTTAGTGTCATGAATTAGGTGTTAAATGCCAAAATATGATGTGAAATGTTCATTTTACATAGGCCGTTTCAATGCTGAAGTTGCAGAGACTGAATCCAGGTTAATAGCTATTTGTGTTTATTATAGTAAATCCTGCTTTGAGCTTATAGTCTTTATTCTGTATTTAATATTTTTCAGGGTTTTAAACACTACTCACACACTGAATGACTTGATTTTGAAAAGTATAAGGCCTTAATTTTATTAATACTGTGCCAAAAAAATCTTCAAAGTGGCCTCAGAAATATTTCTAAAGAATCTCTATGCAATGATGCCATTGTTTGAGCACGTTTGTGTCCAAAGATGTTTTATAGACTATTACCATGAAAATACCAAAAGATTTTTGCAAATGCCAAGGCCTTTGTGAAATTTCTTACATGTGTATTTCTTAAGAAAACAAGTTTGTAATAAAACTATTTGTGTAAAAAAAAAACAGAAGAAAAGAAGAAGTTTTTACTAATTTGTTATTATCATTCATTTACAACAATGAATTAATTTTTAATAAGCCACAAATAAATGCACAAGCTTGATGCAATCCTAGATGATTTTTGTTTTGCACATCTTGCAGATGTACAAAGCATCTTCTAAAGGGGGAAACAGGACACTGTACTGACACCTCTATTGTTAACTTGTAAGAACTTATACTGTTAGATGAACCGTGAGTTAAGCATCTATTATATTTTTGTAACAAGAAGACATCATATTTCTGCTAACATATTCTGCTAAATCTGCTAACTTCATCTTAGCTCATGGACATTAATCAAGTTATACATGTTTTTTGTTCTTCCCTTGAATTTTTCATGCACAAATCAGAAAATTAATTATACAGGATAAAAATTAAAATATCTCATATAGTTGTACTTGTAAGTGGGCAATGTAAATTTTGGCTCTGGTCAAAAAGGAAGTGGGCAATGCTGTCATATTCCTTGGCAAAACCACACAATTTGTTAATATTTTGTGTTTTCCAAAATTTTTGAAGAGACTGCAGCTGCTGCTGCTGTTCTGAACTTGCTTTCACTTAAAATCCTTAAGGACATTCTCTGACCAAATGGCTGAAGGCCTTTGTATAGAAACTGGCCATTTCCTTTAGCAATGATTCTTAACTCTCGTGGAAGTTTTAGCAGGTGATCATTTTATTTATAAATGACCATTCCTCATGAAAGTCCCTTATCAGCCTATAAATACAAGAGTGATTATGTCTAATCATCCAAAATGCCACTTGATATTCCCAAGAAGAGAAGACTATAAGGTGATTCCTCGTGGCATCTAGGAAAAATTAAGCAGACATTCAGTCTTCGCTGACTCAGAGGATCCAAAGTGCTGCTCCAACTTTCACACTCTACAGCTTATCTCCTGGTCAGCTAGGGATTTAATTTGCTGTGCTCAGATTCTCTCAGAACTGCCAGACAGCTGAGTTTATGAAGTCCTTCATGCATGTTTAAATCAAATCTGTGCGTAAGAATACAATTGCGGTTGCTAATGAAGGGACTACTGTACTGTAGCTGTGTGTTTGTGTGAATCCTTGTCTTCTCTACTGGGAACATTTGGAAACTAAGTCCTTTCAAAATTTTCAAAAATTGCTTGAACTGTAGTTTCATGTCTTACTTATGCAGTAGTAATTATTTATTCCATAACCTCCAGCTCATAAAATGACCTAAACCATTGTCATGTTAAAGGTGCTATTTCTGCCGATCAGATCTACTGAAAATGTGTGAACGCTAAATTTTGATGCCCTGGATGAGGGAGAGCCTATGTACTACAGCAGAAGAGCAGTGTGAAATACTTCCTTTCTCTCAAAAATCTCTGAGTATTCCCATATTCAGTCATCTATGACCAGCGTTGTGGCTACAATACAGTTCGTTGTGTGAACAAGCAACTGAGAACACGTTAGTTATTTAAATTGTCTTGCATAAGCTTCAATTTCAGGAGGATGCTTTCCTAAAGAAGTACAGCTTACTTAGTTTTTGAGTGCAGTATTTGAAGAGTCACTGTCATGACCCAAATAAATACATTTCTGAAACAGCAGGTGGTGCCCTCACTCTCTGTGTAGTAACATGGGGACTGACAACTTTACACTAACAAAACTGCCTTGGTCTCTAATCCACTAACATTTGGCTATATGATTATTTTCCCAAGTTTCTGTCTCTATTCTGGCATGTTCTAGTCACCACCAGTTTTTCTTTTGAAATAGGAGTGAAGCAGTTTTCAGTTAAAAAATTAATTCAATACGTATTGCAAAATAAAAATGGAATATAATGAGATTATCTAGTATATATTTTGAAACAAATTATCTCTTAGCCTGTGTGTCTTTTCTGATACATGTACATTCAGTTTTTAATTATATGCTTTTTTTATTTCATAGTGATAACTCCCTTGATGAAATATGCTTTTTTCTATGAAACAGGACTCCCGAGAACAATATCCCCATACTAGGCTCCCAGAAAAGTGACTGTATTGAAGCCATACCTTTTCATGACTGAAACTGTAAAGCTGCATGACGTTTTGAGAATTCCTTTCCTACATTTCATGTTTTACAAATCTTGAATAATCTGCACTAACTACACAAGGTGGAACATAAACATGTAAAACACAGGGCCAGAGGAAAGTCCTTCCAAAAAAATGCAAAGAGAGGCGTGTGTGGGTTTTGGCTATTTCTTGCTAGCAAACAATAAGCTTGAGGTGTTAATATCTGTGGGAGGATAAATCACTACTACTTCTCATGAACTCAGGAATTCATCCTATTGTAAAGATATTTCACCCAGCCAGGCTTACTGACACCACATTCTCTCTTCAGCTCCCACTCTAAGAGGATGATACTCTGAGCTGATATTCTTACTTACATTTTGATGTTGATTTGTAAAGATGCATTCTTTTCCAGCTTTTTCTTCTCTTCAAATCAAAGAGAACAGAGTGTAAACATTCAAAAGATTTACAAATCCCTGAATCTTTTACGTATGTTAGAGAGCTGCCTTTATTTTCCTCTGGCTATATGCAGTCAGCTCTATTTATTATAATTCACGTGCAGAGGACAGAAGACTTGACAGAGTGAAAGTTATAGATGAAACACGATCATTTGATGCTCTGTCAACTCCTGTCTTGCCTAAGAAAACATGTTAGATTCATGCAGAACTGTGGCAGTCTTCATTTGTCCTCTCAACTCCGTGAAGTATGATTTATGCTGTAGTAAATAAGCATGTAAAATGTCCTGGGCAGGGGATAAAGTCTAAAACAGTCTAAAGAGCATTGATTGGACCTTTTTGTTCTTCCTAGTGCATAGCTTTTAGACCAGTGTCATGATGTGTTTTCGCTAGAACATACTTCTCAGTCTTGCACCACAGTGCTTATTTCTCACCATCAATTCCTGGAAGAGGTTCAAAGTGGAGAGTGCTAGAACATGCCTGGTGTTATCTTCTGCCAAAGCTTTTGTTATCTTTGTGGGCATAGTAGCTGGCAGTGGAAGATGTTCTCGTCTTCCTATTTCCTCTAAATAATTATAGCAGCATTTTTTCCAGCCTAATTTTGGACATGAACTTGTTTGTGCGATGCGATCAAAGTGTCAGCAAAATCATAGGGACACAAAATGCAGTCACATGAATCCCATGTTGAGAATTGTTTGTGTGTACCACTTTCAAAAATGTGTCTGGGAATCCCCACATGAGCTGTGATGGTCAAACACTGATTCCCAGTGCAGTCTCAATGTGCATCGTTTTATAGTTATATTGAGGTCCACCACCTATTTCCCCAGCATGAATGTGTTGCTGTGTCTGTGGGAACTCTGACCCATAAGAAGGTGAGTACCAGACAGAAGTGAATGAAGACTTTTGGTAGCTCAACAGTCACATCTACAAAAAAAATTTTCTTTTTTGTTTGCTCTCATTTCCACATAGACTGACTACAACTTTTTCAGATTTTTTGACCACCCTTGATCAATTGGGAGCTGTCAGCTGTCTCTGTTCAAAGCCTATCCAGGCCTTTTAGCATTGCCCCTGAACTGAGGAAAAGACCTAGCTCAGGATGATGACAGACACACCGTCTCATTCTCAGCCTTCCCATTCCCAATAAAAGAACACATAGAAAAGAAAAGAAGTGCTGGTGTTCCCAAAAAAACCCCCAAAATTACACTGCAGCTCCCTTCTATTCAAAGGTAAATCTTACTTCAGGGGAAAATGACCTCTTCAAAATGGGAAGTAAAAATTGGAGATTTTAGAAAATATTTTCTAGATTATATATTCACATTATAAGAACAGTTAGAGTAAGAAGGGCAATATATGCTATATTTTTTCTATATTTTTATAGTAAAAAATGTAATCATCTATAGTTATGTGGGAATTTGAGGGATTCCCTATAGAGGTGGGGATTTCTTAACAGGAAAGCTACAGAAGTTGTGAAGGCTGAATTGAAAAAAACACAGAAATTTCACTGGCTGAGGAGAGTTTCCTGAACACAACCTTGCACATCTGAAATAAAAATTGTATTAAGATTACAAAGATTACTGTGATTGCTAGTGGTGGAAACCAGAAGCACATTTCCTAGAGGGAGGCACTGTACCCTGGGAATCATGGGTACAAGCAACAGGGAGAATAGTTAGGATTCTGTTCAGATGAGGTGCTTTGGAGCTCCTGCAAGGTGGCACTAGGAGCCGCTCTCTTTTTCAGAGAACTGACCTAAAAAATTGAGTAGATCCTATTAGTCAAAGGGCAAAGTTGTCTTGAGAAGACAGTTGTGAAGAGGATCTGAAAGCAATGACCAAGAGCATGAACCACCAGTGAAAAATACGAACTCTTCCGTGTAGCTTTAGTACTAAAGTATTTTTTGTATTTTTTTGCTGTGATCTATTGTAATCAGAGAAATCTAGCCAACACAGGTATATGAATAACTATTTGCAAGAAGTAATTTTCTTTCCAGAAACACAGTACAGTGGAAATTTTTAAACTTTTTCTTCTCTTTTTCAGGCAAATTGCACAGAATCAGAGAGAGAGAAAATTTGTAGTTGTTTGTTTGCTCTTGCAAAGTACTGAACATGACCCCTCAGGAATGTGTAGGAGAGGAAATGAAAAGCAGACGTGGGAAGCTGAAAAAGCAGCACTTCTCCTCTATCATTAAGTATATAATAAGGTAGATTACATCAGTTGTTGGCCTAGTCTCCCTGGTGAACAGGTGTCATAGATACAGCACTATCTAATCAAATATTAACTCATCATGTGGCAGTAAGTACTAGGAGAGGGAATGTGTAAGATCATCTACCTCCTTTCACATGCAGCCAGCTCTTCCATGAGGCACCAAGGTTCAGCAAAGGACATTCTTATCATTCCTATAGGTTCTTATGAATCTAATTTTGTCTAGTAGCATAGACTGCTGGCAAGCAATTTTTTCCTGCTTCCTTAACAAAAATACGTTAGATACTACCATATGAACAACCACAAGCTCAGATAAAAGTTATGTTTATGTACATTGTTGTGCAGTAAACCCATAGGAGCTTAGTACTACCTGTCTTCCACCTTTACTTAGAATAAACCAATATACAAGATTTTTGCTTCATATATTTCTAAGTTGCTTACAATTGCAAATAAATGGCATTGCTCATGTTTTACAAGGAGAAAAAGTAAAAGTAAGGTAGAAAGGAAGTCAACCCTAAAACCCTAGCCTGATGAGAGTCACTTTCTGTCTTCTCAGTCACTTTATTGAAGGAGGAAAGAATCACTTATATGGTATTCAAAGTAGAGCCTCCATAGCAAACTAATGGTAGCTAAAATGAGGCAAGATATTTTTTCAGGAAATATAGCATATTGCTTACTCTCTTTGGACTCCAGGAAGAGTCAGTATAAAAGGAGAAATGACAAGTAGGAGAGGTTATTCCACATAACCTCCATAGGTCCTGACATATGGACTTTTACAAGTGTCTGCTTTGATCCATTCTAGCTGTCCTTTTTTCCAAGATGAGAAGCCTGAAACTCCTTCACACAGTTTCAAGGAAGGGATTAAAAGCTCTTGCTGTTTAATAGAGAAAGATCTTAGTAAACTGGATGTAAATTGACTTTTAAAATAATCGGCCAGGAGAGTCCTTTATAACCATCAGAAAAGGGAGATTTGGAACTGTATTTTCAATAAAAATATAGGTGCAAAACCCGTTAAGTGTTAAGGCCTGACAAATATGCATAGCAATGTGATGGGATTGGCTGGGCTGGCAGGACTGAAGTACTAGGATGGTTTCCATCCCAAATTGTGTAATCATTTACTGAGAAGAAATGCACAGCCCTTGGCCATATCTGTAGTTTCCTATTATCAGATAGTACCCTTCTGTGTTCAAGTGGGATTCTTACTATGGATTATATATCTAAATATGTATATTAAAGTAATATATACAATGCATATGCCTAAAATCAACAGTTATTTTATATATATTTTACATCTAAGAACTAGTACCCCATCTTTGGTACTACTTGTTGCAAACATTTTTAAAATTCATCTGGCAGAGGGGGGAACCTAAACTGGAATAACTTGGTCTTGCTCAGTAGTTTTTAATTACTTGGTGAAGGTGGGAGATGTGCCAAGAACTGGAGAGTTCTGGGTGCAAATTTGAGCTCTGACTCAGCTCCACCTTGAAAGGAGGTACAGGTGCAGACTGTTCTCTCTCCGCCCCGCTTGCTTTTGGTAAGATGCCCAGCACACGGGAAAAAAAGTGCGGACAAGCTGGTTGTGACCTCCAGCCTGTTTATGTTGTGGGCAGCCAGTGAGTTAAGACTGACCATACATTGTGTGGTAAATTTGCTCTGGGGCTGGGATAAGACCAAGGTCCTTGACTGAAAAACACAGCTCCTCACCCACCCTGCAAATACAGCTGGTGTCATCCCACTCTGCTTCTGCTCATCAGCATTAGTCCATGGGAGCAGAGCTGGTGAGGCTTAAGCACCTCAAAACGTGAGGTTTTTTAAAGGAAGGGTTCAAAACAAGCACTGCTGAGCCACCTGTTCATGATAAACCTTGTCAATTTATTTGAGATTAACTGAGGATTTCTCCATGGGTTCTGTGTTGACTTACCTTCAACATCTTTCAGATACCTTAAGATATCTTAGAGAGGCAGTGAAAGGAGGCAATCTTCTTGGACTCTCACTTCTGGAAAGGAGACAAATAAAACCTTGTCATATGTTTCTATTAACACTAAATGTTTTAGCAAGCACTTGCCATTTTAAGTATTGTGGGGAAAACAAAGCAGTCATCTGCCTCCTCTAGCAATTTTCATAGCTCATGAGACTAATAGTTCCTGTCAGGTAACTGGAGAGATTTTTCATTCTGTGCAGCTGACAGCCTTTTTGCATTTGGTATTGAAATCATAGGCTTCAGCCTTATGCCACAAAGAACATCCTACATATTTTAAAAGCTTCCTAGAATCACTCACCTTTTGAGAGGCACAGCACTATGCTGCAAAGCACAGAAAGGACAGCAGTGAAACTACAGGGTTCATAATCTCTGGAGGATTTGCTGGCAGAAGTGAAAGGCGTTGATAACAGGCTCTGGTGTGAACTAGTGATCCTTACTTTTATGTCATCCTCAGCATGTGCTGTGAGTTGATCTAGATTTTAATTCTTTTAAATAGCCATATTATTGGTGGTCCTGGAGGGTGTTTTGCAGAAGAAAAGAAACACAGAATAGGAATATTCTCTTGTTTTTGTAAGAAGTAAAGACTCATTACTGACAGAGAGACTCTGCTGCAATAAACTTGTACTGATGGGACAGGTTTAAGCACTTAATCCTTTTTCTGCTCCTGTTATAACAATTCCTAGAATATGGCAATGCTAACAGGATGTTTTTCATAGAGATTAAAAAGGATTATTCATTTTAGTGACTCATCTCTAGCCAGTCCATTGTTGAAAGCTGTGGTTGATTGTACAAACACTGTGTTTTCCTGATGAAAGGAAAGCAAACTGAAAAGACCTGTTCCTTTTCAGCCACCATCTATTCTGACCTTTGCTGTCTGTTACCAGCATAATGGTTAAAACCCCCCCAAAAAGCCTTGTTCTCTTCAGTGTGTCCCATGTGAAAAGACCTAGCTCTGTCTCTAACTGTCCTTTACCTCTACAGACTATTCAGAGACAAACACCACCACACCATGTAGCGTCTATTCTGTTTTGTTTCAGAGTGGTGTAACCTCTGTGTGTCAGTATTAGGGACACATGCTCATTTGGTCCTGCTTAGAAATTAATTCTGGGAACAATAGGCCCGAGAAAATTTTGTGCAACAAAAGATAAAATGTACAGCTGGGTGGAAGCACAAGAGCAAGTAAAATGCTCCAGAAAAAAGTTGCAAAAATACCCTGCTTTCTTACAGAAAGGCAGAAATGGTGCTGCTGAGTAAGGCTCTTTACTCTTGTCTTTCTCTACTGCTTATAAACCACATCTGTCCATTTTGTAAGAGCAAACTATAAAATTCTGGTTGAATTAATGTTTTGTCCTCTTAGTCTGCTAGAGAAAATTTAAATAGTGAGAACAAAGAACAAAAGCCTTTTCCTAGCTTGGAATGTTTGTTTTAATATTAACTTTCCTGATGCAATTGAGGAGCTTCTTACCTTTTGCTTATCTCCTTTGGCTTATCTGTTCTCTGCAAAAAGCCTCCCACCAAAATTTTTTCATACATAGGGAAGTTGATTTGCTTTCTAAGAAGTACTTTTAATCTTTCAGTTTTTTAGGTCAAAAATTTATTTCCACATTAGTACCCTCTTAGATAGTATCGTAGTCCTTAGATACTTTCAGATGAATGTGAAGACACATTGAGGAAGAAACAAAAAAAAGAGGTTAAATTGCAAAGTGGTCATTGTCCTGCATTTTCTTTCTTTGTGGCAGATGACTGAACTATTACACTGTTCAGTCTTTCAGGAACTGGAAAACAAGAAGCTATTTCACTGCCTTCAGGAACTCAAGGGGTTTATATTATAGCAAAGTAGCAAAAAGTTGTTTCAATTGGTGCAGTTGCCAGGAAGCTCACAATGTAGGTGAAATTTTTATCATGAATCTAGTTTCTTCCTACCATAGGCTGAAGCAAGAATAGTAAACTGTACTAAAAATGCATATAATTTAGTAATGTATGATGGAGGATTTTTCCAGAACTTAGGAACAAATTGCCCATAGACTACTGCTGATGGCTTAATCTCCATTTCATTCTGTGAAGAATAGGACATATGACCAGCTGGAGTTTACTAGATACTTCCAAAGCATCGTTATTTCCAGTTAGAAATGCTGTCTGCTGTGAAGTCAAATCCCCACAGTGGAGAGAGGCTGCTGAATCTTTGCACTCTGCCAGAGTACAGGCACTACCCTGATCAGATGTAGCCCAACTGGAGCCACAGCTATGACATGACACTGAGCAGAGACGTGGCAGCCTGGAAACTCTGTCCCTGGTCATTATGTTCATTGCTGCTATAAAAAGACTTCAGTCAATTATGAATTTTGTCTGAACATTCTAATATGGATGGAAGGAGAAGGTCACTTGGAAAATAGCTCTTATTTATTTGTCTGTCAGTGCTCATAAGAAATTATATACATGCACCAGATGCTAGACTGGCTGTGCCCTTTGTTCATAACACTGGCAATTAAAACAAAAAGAAGAATGTCCAAGTGGTATAGTTTTAATAATCCCAAAGATTAGCAACTAATCCCAAACCAAAATGAATTTTCCATCAGCATGACTTGTAGGTCACTCTCACTGTAAATCTAGTCCAGTGAAGTCCATTAACCAAAGGAATGCTTGCAGAGTGCAGAAAAAAAGAACAGAAGCAGGAGTCAGTGATGGAAAAAGTAAAAATAATAAAACATTGCCTGGAAGTTACTATATTAACAACCAGCAGATAGCAGAGCACTCGGCTCAACTGCTACTCATAGACACCACAAGGAAAATACCTTTAATGAGATAAACACCCATCATCTTTTCCATTTACATCGCTTTCTGTTCCATTCCATCTCAGTAATAAAAGTCTTTGTGCCACATGGCTACTGGAGTCCTTGCTTTTATCATGAATGTTCTTTGAGTGACTGCTAGGCATATTGGATGAAGAGACTTGGACTTGTGCTCAGGTAACTGAATTCTGGACAAAATGTTTCCTCATCTGTGATGCTCTATGGAGAAATAGGTGTGTGAGGAGAGACACATCCTGGACAAAATGGGAAAAAACTACTCTGGTTACAGCATGCCTTTGCTGAGTATGTCATATGCATACTGACAGTATGGCATGAAGTTCCAAAAAGTTGGTCCTACATTGGTCTTTGTGACCCACACATACCTGAGGTTATGGCCCATTTGAAATATGAATTTCTGGAGCAGATGAAGTATCTTAAGACCAATACTGTGAACCAGAAGCCTTGTGTTCAGAAGCCAGGTTATCTGGGAAGGAAGGGAAGCAGACGGGATTACCTTAAACTGTGTTGTGACTAAACATTCACATGAAACTATGACCTGAGTGAATTTCTGAAATTATATAAAAAACATATCCATCTGAACAAATGAACATTTGACACTATCTCCTGCAACACTGCAGCCTGGATGGGTGGACAATTAGATTAGTAAGAAAACAGTTGGATGGTCAGGCTTAGAGTAACATTATAATTTTCTGCCTGGAATGTGCAATAGGGTAGATACTGTAAGGTCTGTCCTGGGACCTGTTCTGCTTAATGGTTTTATCAGTGTCCTGGAACAGGTCGTGGAGCACACTCTCATCAGGTTTGCAGATAATGCCAGATTGCAGGTCCACTGTCATTCAGAGGCTCCTAGGAAGATTGGAGGGATGGGCCAACAGGAATCTCACAAAATTCAAGAAACCAAACTTAAAGTCCTGCAAGAGTCTCTTGCAGTCATACTGACTGGGGACAGACTACCTGGGGAGCAGCTCTGGAAAAGCTCTGGGACAGTGAGCTGGGCAGGAGCTAGTAGCAAGCCCTGGCAGCAAAAACAACCAGCAGCATCTGGGGCTGCAACAGCAGGAGCACAATGAGGACCTCAGGGCAGGAGTTGTCCCCTCTGCCCAGCACTCCTTGTTAGACCACGTCTGGGTACCACCAGTTTGGTGTCTCCCAACACAGAAAGATTCAGATAACCTGGAGTGAGTTTCACTCCTGCAATGCTCAGGACTTAGCATTAACTAATAGCCCATTAGCAGGGGGTCTTGTCCAGCCTGGGGCAGAGACAGCTCCAGGGGCACCTCACAGACACCCCAGTACCTGTGGGGAGGGGATGGAGAGGAGGCAGCCAGGCCCTTCACGTACATGGCAGGTACAGTAAGCAGGAACTGAAATGAGAGGGTACTGAAACCTTTCTCATGAGGATAGGCTGGGCATGAGCAGGCAGAGGAACAGGCTGCACAGGGAGGTTGAGCAGATTCCATCCTGGGGATTATGAGACCTGGCTGGGCAAAGCCCTGAGGAACATGGTCTGACCTCACAGCTGGCCCTGCTTGGAGCAGTGATACATGAGGCATCTCCTGAACTCTCTTCCAACCCAAACTACTTTATGATTCCATTAGTCCAACCAACAGTATTAGATACAGGAAAATGAAGAATATTGCTCCCATTGTGATGTTATTACCATTTATTTACGCACTGATGATAAATCCTGCCTGGGGAGAGTAACCTAGACCCCATGCGTCTTGACCACTGGCATAAATCAGTGTACACTTCACTGTCTCAAACCCTTTTAAATATAGCAGACACTCTTTCTGACTTTTTACTGTGAGTGGCAAATTTGTCAACAGAATATTTCAAGCTTCTTCTCAAATATGGAAACAAAGTATCAATTAGGGAGTTTTGCTTTTTTTTTCTGTCACTATTTACAGTTCACCAGCAATATCCTGTAATGAACCTGAGACTTAGAGAGTGCATTTTGTTTCTAATATGGGGGGTTTTTTTGAAGATCTGTTATAATTTTGAATTTAAGTGATCATTCACTGTGACTGGTGACATTTTATTGATTCCTGCATCTTCTGCTGTTTTCTTCCTTTTTATATCATCACTGACATTTTTTTCCTTCACTTTGAGGATTTTTAATCCCTCTGCACCTTTTTCTTTTTAATCCATTGCGTTTCGTATGATTTTTCAATCACAGTGCTTTATTTAGCATACAAGAACTAGTCCTTAAGCAATCCCTTGTATGCTTTTTTAAACCATTTCTCACTCTCTATACTTTCCAGTCTATAATGTTGTCAATTACTTTAAATATTCAAAAATTGCTATTTAAAACTTTATAAAATATTATGCAGATTAGTATCAGTACTGTGGTCAATTATATTTAACTCAGTCATGATCATTAATATACATACAATCATAAATATTCTAAATCAGCAGTAAATATTTGCTTGTACAGCAAAATGAGCTCTAACATAGCAACTCTCTCATTGTCACCTTCTATGAATATTTTAAGGTCTCTCTAGTTACCTCAGCTAACTCTTCACCCAGACATAACCATTAGGGAATCTTCAGACTCCTATGAAAAATTTCTAAATTAATTTCTTTGTTGCTGTCACCTAAAAAAGTGAGGCCTTTTTTCTAAACATTCCAGTTATTTCCTACAATACAGCCAAAGCTTGAAGAAGGTGAACTCCAGAGATCCCTTCCAACCTCAGCATACTATTTATACACATGATTTCTCCTGCTGTACCTTCAATATGTACTTCAGTGTTATCTGTGCTCACTACTTCCAACTTTGTGTGACATCTACCCTATAGCTTATTAAATGTTTCTCCCTGAGAACATTATAAATAGAATGCAAAAGCCTATGTACTTCAGAGGCCACTGAATCTGGATGGCATCATGGTTCACAGAAATGTGTTTCAGGCCCAGAATCAATATCTGATGTCTTAGCCATTGGGATCCTGTAGACTCACAGCTTTAGATTGTAATGCTGATGCCACAGCCTTTCTGGACCCCTAATTAGCAAGCTACTTTTTCTTGTTAGCTAGTGAAGCTCTGGTTTCTAGTTAAATGTGGAGTAGGGCCACAGCAAGAAAATAAATCAAACAGACCCAGGAACTTAGAATATAACACTCTGAAAAAAAAAATCTGTGAAGACCCTGCCACATATATCTCACGCGTCTAACACATCCTTGGTTTAATCAGTGATACTGCACAAAGTTGTCATTCATCCCTCAGCCTAATTTTCTTTTGCTTGCAGAATTGGGGTCCAGGTTGCAAAATTCAGGTTACAAACTTTCCTTATCAGCTTTCTAGGAAAAACGTTGAGAGACCATGGCCACTGTTCCTGTAGCGAGACATGGCACACTTTGACAGCCCATGATGTGTCTGCCACACACCTGACCTGTACCTTTCCTACCAGGCCATGATGCCTTTAGTGCTCCTTGTTTGGTCTACTGCTTCTCCACACTCTCCCCAACAACTGCTTCAATCCACTGGTTGAGAAATTGGATTCTCAGCAATTTTAAATGCCCCAGTAAGTATAACCTAGCATGCGTAGTTAATCATTGATCTTTATTTTTGTTAACTTAGCACTAGAGGTTCAGAATAAGAGACTTGTGCATCTTCTGAGAAATAAAAAAAGCAGGGGAGGCAGGGAAAGGTGAGCTTACTCCATTACTGACCATGTTCCAGTGACTGACACATCTTTGGATGTAACCCACAGCAGCTATAGGAAGAGTTGTAATTTCAGGCTGTTTTTCAGGGATTTTCCACTGGCCTCAGATCCTCCAGACTTACAAGCGCTACAGTCATTCCCTCTCTATCTTGGAAACTTCTTTACCCGACTTGTGAAAGCAGCCACCTATTTTGGCTCTGACCTATGTTTTTTGAGTAGAATCATACCTCTGAGGCTCACGCAAATTCCCTAAATGCTATTTGATTATTTGGGGATATGTGAAAAGGGTACTTGGTCCCTTCTATTTTCTTATGTGTATATGATGTGTACGATGTGCATGGACACAGGCATGTAGATTTATCTGCTCTCAGATGCAGGATGCATTTGCACCTCAGTGAGATAAGGCAAGTCCCCTTTCTGAAGCTGAGACAGTGGACCAGGCTTAACAGAACATGATCTCTCTGTCAATGAACCATTCAAATGTGTGCATCAGAGTTTGGATGAACTTGTAATCCTGGTTGTGCAGATGCCCATGTTTTAAAGGAACTAGAAAAAGTGTAGTGAGCAATAATATGATAGATGAGAAAAAGATGAAGAGGAAAAAATTATGAACTCAGTGATGGTAGATTAGAATGTTGTTACTTGTGGTGAAGTGTATGGGGTGAACCCGTACCTTTGAGAGAATCACTGAGAAGCAGTTAACTTCTGACCACAAAGTGTCATGCTTTCAGTCAGATTTTGAAGTCAAATCTTGCTGGGAAGAGGTCACCCTTGTCATGCAAAGGTGCATAAAAGCTAAATACTTGTGCATGAATGCAGTATCCAATGCAAAAGAAACACACATGAACTGAAAGAAAACAAGCCATCGAACAAAATACATAAAATTAAAACACACATACTGCCTGCCTCGCTTCACTAAGTAACTGAGTCATACCTGGAGGATACATTTGTAATGAATGAGTAGGTGCATTTTTAATGCATTTGTATCTCCCCTCATTCAGAAAGTGTACTCCTTTCCTTTTGCAGTCTCTGAGAGGAGGCAATTCCTCATTGAGGCTCTCATTCCCAGCTGAGCCCTCAATGCCCATGTTGTGTAGTCCCGTACACTTGTGCAGCATCTCATCATCATTAAAAAGAGATGAAACAACAGCACAGAGGAGATGCCTGGCAGTGCTGTTTTACTGTGTGTCAACGCCGTAAATTGCAGGACAGCTACGGAGTGGCTCTGACCCTGGATCCAACCAGCTACCATAAAACAAACGACTTCATTGTCATTTAAATACAGCACATTTACATTTATGATCTGTGCTGAAGACTTTCTCAGTATTCGTGTGATCTGAAGGCAAGTTCCTACCACCCCTTTGGGCCTATTTGCTTTCATATCCTAAATGTGTGAGTTTCTTATGAAAAAGAATACTGGCAAAATTTTAAATGACTTCTTACAGTAGCTAATTCAAAAAGAGAGAATAAATGAACCAAAATCCATGCATTAAGCCCTTACTAGTGTCCATGTTCATCACCCTGACAAAGACAGAACCTACAAAGCAGAGCCACCTGACTTGAATTACTTTGGATACTTGAGACAGTCCAGAGACATACAAAAGAAAGACTTTACTCCAAGAGGCACATTTACACTGGTAGGTGATATATGAAATTATCACTGCATATTCACTAGAATTGTTTGATAACTCAAAAGCTACTCCATAAAGGTACTTCTTTATTAGCTGTAGAAACCAAATTACTATTAAATACAATAACAGAGTGATTTAATCTCTAAAATTGCAAGATCCATATTGTTTGGGTCAGTCATATTAAATCAGAGGTCTTAACAAGTGAATTTGGCTATAACTTTAAGAATCCTTAGCAAACACCAATGATCTCTAGATCTTCAGTACATTGAATAGAAAAAAGCCTTGTGTCTGTGGTGTAAAAACTTATTCTCCCAGCAAGGATATAATTTTATTAAAAGTCACTATGGCTAAATCATGTGATTGTACAATTGAAATCTGCTTTTGCTTTACATATTATTTATTTAAGTTCTAAGTGCAACTTTGTCCTGGATTTTGAATCTTTTTCTGATACTGAAGAGTTAGGGGGCATGGAACTGGACAGCAGGGTACAGTCAAGTGAACATGAAGTCAGCCAGATGGAAAGGATCATGTATGTAACCAAATAAATCCAACCTCATAGAAAATAGTCTTAGGCAATAAAATGCTGATTAGAAAACAGTCAGGGCTGGTTCAAAACAAAGTTAAAATTATATTGATAAAGTCTGAACTGTTCACTTCCTATGCTTTAACAGACACAGAAATGGTTGCAACATGAAAATCAGATCTCCAGGTCACAGTGAAACTGGAGTTATGTGTACAAAGAGCTGATTTAAGATCAAAAATTAGTTGATACTCCCATACTGTTGTTCAAACATGACTCTAACCATGTAGTGAGCTCAAAATTGCTTCACATCCACACTGTGGTTTGGAGGCAAGCTGGGGAAGGGGAAGGTGCTTGGTATTGGATTAACTCTGAGTTTATGCATGAATTTACTCTTTACACCAAACCCATTCTACTTGAATCAGGGTCTTTAGTCCCAGCCTGGAAAACAGTCTGGAAGCGTCCAAGAACCACATGAATGAGGCTGCTATTTAGATTAGTTAATAGTCTGGTTATAAATATCTCATTAACAACATGTAATCATTGCCACTTTGGTTATGCTTAGCTGGGAAAAGAAAGCAGTGGGAATGATTTTTTCAAGGGACTTTTTTGCAGGCCAGCTGAAACCAGTTAAGTTACATGCAAGATGGTGTAACGTCGGCTGGAGCCCAGGCGCGCAGTCAAAAAGCCTTTGTCAAGCCCTTGGCTCTGATGGGGGAGTGAGGAGCAAGCAGGTTATGTCTAAACTTGAGCAGCTAGCCTGCATTAGTTAGATCCCTTTTGTGTGCTGCCTGGACACTCCCGAAATGTCTGTCACAGGACATAAACATTTATGATTTCTTTAATGCCAAGTGCTTGGAACACTCTGCAGTTAAGCTTAAACGAATACCTGCTATTCTTCCTCATTATTTCAGCTTAAAGTAAACTCAGTATGCTTAGCTATTCAGCAGTTGGTTGCTTAATGTTTTTAGTGAGCTTGAGGACAGTCATGCCTGTCTTGCTGGTTCACAACACCCTGCAGACAGTCTCAGTTTGTCAGCGTGAAAGAGTACACAAGGGCACCCACAGTGGCAGAATTGCCACTATGTGACTTATGCTTTGGGTGTATCTCCTTGCTCCATACAGTTGTCTTTCTTGCTCAGTCCTTTGTCCAGGCTTCACTCTTCTGCTTCACTTCTTGCTTCTACAATACACAATCATATGTCACAGGGGTCCACCGCCATGCAAGTTGGTTGTGTGCACTTATATGACTGATGAAATCAATAAGCAGCAACCTTTTTTTTTTAATAGAAATTAAGGGGATTGAGACATTGCTAAGGCAATAACTTTGCTTAGCAGGAGAGTTTTTCAGCCAATTTCAAATCACAGAAAAACTCTCAAGATAATTGTAACATCTTCACAAGCCCTGTTCCTCTTTCTGTTTGCATTGGTATGTTCTCACACACCGAATTATCAGTGAAGGGTGTTTTGGTTGGTTTATTTTGTTTTTTTTTCTGTTTTGTTTTTGGTTTGTCTGTTCGTTTGTTTGTTTTGTTTTGTTTTTATCTTTATGCCAGAAGTCTTTTCTTAATTACTTGTCTGGTAGTAATCCAAATTTCAGTGGTATACAGAAGTGATTGTACCCAGGATAAATACCATCTACTTTTCTTTTCTGAGAGTTTTTAGACTGTAACCCAACCCTTCAGGGTTGAGTTATGATCACACCACTCTCTCAAAGAGGACAAGTCAGGTTACAGCACTCACTAGATTAACCAAATATAAAACATGAATGCAACAGATCACAATCACAATGAATAAATGCCCTTGAGAAGCAAGGGTTCCATTTTAGCAGAACAACAACAAATTAGCTTGTTATGAATAACATTTACAGTAACTTCACAAGTGAAACTGCCATTCTGTTCTGCTAATTATATGACACGAAGTCACAAGGTGAAACTGCCAACTGCTAGGAAAGATAATAAAATTCACTCCTTCACATCAGGGCTGATTAGAAGTAACAACAATTGCATCTCAATTTGCGTTCATTTTAACCTGCTGTTGCTCAGCTAGAGAACGTTTTGTAGGATAGATCTTGCAAGTTCTGAACCACATTCAAAACACACATAGTACTCTGCAGACTAATAGGAGGATGAACCTATTAAAAAATGATTTTATGGGTCTTTTTCTAACCTAAATGATTCTATACTTCTATAAGGAGTTGAAAACTGTAATTGTGCAAACATATGTCAATGATCTCTTTGATTTAAATTAGAGTTGTGATGTCATTAATTTTTTCATGTTCATATGTGTTTGCAAGTTTAGGTCTGAAGCATGGAATTTTATTCATCATTTAAAATAAGAAAAAGACAAAAAACACCTTCTGGTGAAAGAACAGAGGAAATAAAGTGGAAAGGAGCTCAGAGCTCAGAGTTGCAAACCCAAGTAATGAACAAAAGTAAGAAAGAATGCTTTTTATCTGGTGAGACAGAATAGGGATGGAGACGCAGAACCTGGCATTAAGAAGAAGCCAGAAGGCACGACAACAGCAACACTTTGATGATTTTAGGGTAGGAAAATGAAGTGACAGGTTTTGAAACCAGATGTGTAATAGTTGTTACATGAAAAATCCTAAGCAAAGACAAATGCAATGCAGTGGTCAGCAACAATCATCCCCCTCTTCCCCACATTGTGATTTACTTCAGAAAAATTTAGTGTGTACTATGCTTGTGGATGACATGATTATGTAGTGAAGGCCACACCTTTTTATCAATAGCAGAATATCTGTCCAGAGGCCAGACTTCACCACAATTTCTGCATCTGTGGGCCTTGACCACAACCTAGTTAAAGAGACTGAGACCATACTCTGACCACATTTCACACCTATGCAGCTTCTCTTTTTTTCTTGAATGACCTATTTGAACCACAGGACAGAAAGTGGAAGGGAAAAGGTTTTCTGAGATACGACAAAAAGAAAGGATGAGAAAAACTCATTTAAGCAGTAACATGTCATGGTCAAGGTAGGAAAACTACAGATACTACAGGGAAAGCAATTAGATCCATGATCAAGATGATTTTGGCATTTGAGATCAAATTGAGGGACAGAATGAATCTAACCCTAAAGTGGTAGGTGGGATTCAGTTGGAGTCTAAGAGGCCTAAATTGTGGGTATGGTGTGTAGATATCACATATAGCCACTTATCTAAGCTCCCATTACTGTCAATGGAGGTTTAGTCAATGGGATCCAGAGATAAATGCAGCAGGTATATTGCTTGGTGCATGATTCAACTGTCTAAACACAGACATCTAAGGCCAGTTGAGATGCTCTAGGTTGTGCCATCTGGCCTACAGCTGTCTCTCCTGAACAAGTAGGACAAACAGGTCTCTATTATCTCTTTCAGCCCACACAGACATCTCAGGTATTTGCATGCATCTGAAATGGATGTTGGACGCTTTTGTCTAGAGGTACATAAGAACTAGCTGAGTTCAGTCCTAGATGACTATTTTAGAATGAGCCCCTAGGATGCCCTCCAGGCTCTTCTAACTTTGGGTGTTTTAAACCTGATGTGTTTCCCATACAGGTGTTAATTCCAAGTTAGATGTATCGCTGCCCTCACAGGTACATATAAACAGGCTCCTACTGAGGGTGAGCCATGTAATCTGAAAATGGCTGATACTAAGGGATACCTGCAGATACTCTCTGAGACACTTTTTTCTAAGTTATTTACAAAGGGAGGTAAGACTGAATAAATTGCACTTAGATATCTGACTTCTAAATATCTAAAATCATGAAGTGAAACACACAGTAGGGCACTAGTTCCAGAAGAAGAGTTGACAAGATTCAAATCTGGTCAACAGAAGAAAAAACAATTTTTCTGTGGAATTCATGGTGAAACTTTATCTGAATTACTTCATACTGGTATGAACACTTTTATTCCAGGACCACTGTCCAATTTACTTATTCTGCTTGTGAGGAGGCTGGGGTAAACCAGTTCCAGGGTAAGTGTGCCTGTGTGGTATAATTTACAACATTTCACTCCAGAGACAAAAGAGGCAGAGGAGAAAGGAGAGAAAGGCTGGTAAAACCAATGTCAGGGGAGGTTAGTCAAGCCATGGGCAATGGTAATAAAAAGAAACACTCATTTAAATTCCTTCTGATTGTCTAAAAGTGATGATACAACATTGGCTCCATTTGTTTTGTTTTAAATGTCTTGTGTTTTTATACTTACTGGCTTTTTATTTCATTGTGAGCCTTTTGTTTGATAGAAATTGTTTCAATATGTTTTTGAACTGCCTGTTTGAACAAACGGCTTAATTCACTCCTATTTTCAAAAAAAAAAATCTCAAGCACTTAAAAATATTTAGAAATAGCTCCACACTCATAAAACATTAAAATATTTGCAAGTGCCTGGATTAGGAAATGGTGCTGGTTTGTAAGATGTGCAGTCTATTTGAAAACCAATTGTATGTTTCATTTAAAATGAAAGTATGTAAAAACAGTTTGTTGGCTTAAAGAAATTTTAATTTAAGCTGTCCCTTGAAATTACTTCCATCCTCAAAACTTCTCATTTTTACTGCCATCATCAGCAGCCTCCAATCCTGCAAACACTTGTGCACAACATGGGACTTGGCATAATCTAATTGACTCTAATGGGACAACACCTAAAAGTGATGTTAGGCCTGACAGTTTTTCCAGAAGTAGGGTTTCTATACAGTATTCCCTTTTCCCTAACCTCAGGAACTGAAGGACCTAATCTCAGTTGCTTGAATGGTGTGTAGGAACCATATCAGAAGACTTCTTATATGTGACACTAGGTTAGTTGATTTTAGCAACTGATCTTAATGGGAATGTTCCGAACAGACACTTCTTTCACGCCACTACAATGTCTGTCTCACTTAGTATCCAATTACTGCTCAGTGATGTAACCTTACTTCTGATGATGGCATGGATTGTGGTCAGATGAGAACATATGTCATCCTAGGGTTACAAACACGCTTCAATATGTGCATCTGTAATGATGCTCAAGCAAGGAATAGTTTGAGTTATCAAGGACAGTTATGTAAAAAGCTTTTGTAAAAAGAGAGCACATGATCTTCCAATATCTAGTTTGCTGTGCCTTCTTTCATGAGCCATTCAACCTTACAACTTTAAATTAAAGTTTCTTTGTGTAGAGGGTTTTTTTGATTGGTTGGTTGGTTTTTTGTTGAATGTTTCATTTTGTAAACACAAATCTAATAGAATTATTCTCTCCTAGGAAATGTCTGAATCACAGTCTTCAATGTGGAAACATGGGAAACCTAAGTCACCTTTACAAAGGAATCCCTTCTGTGGAAAGTCTGGAAATTTTACAATGCTATTTGCTATACTGGATGAGGTATTTTTTCTCCATTAAAACCAGATGCTGTTCCTTAATATTACGACAGATTAATTTCACAGGTACAATGGGATACCATTATAACAATCTGGTTTTGGTTTTATGTAGAACAATTTCATCATACGCATGATGCCTGGATGTAATATAACTGTTTTGATGTGTAAATAAATATCTTACAGTATATGTAAGTATATGTAAAAGGTGGCTATATTTGTAGACTCTAAAAGTGGATTCAACTGTACAAAATGTTTGAATGTATACCATCTGTGTTAAACATATGTTCATTTAAGGCATGAATTTGCCACTGCCATTGTTGCTTTGGAATTACTACAGCACACTTCGAACTGACTGGGCAGCTCAGAATTCAAGATTAATTGACAGTTGTCTTAACAAAATTAATAGCAAGTTGCTATGCAATTAACAACAAAAAAAAGTGATTAGTTGTGAGATGAGGCACTGCTCAATGATGTGAGGAATATTTACTCTGGCCCTGGGGTAGAGTCAGCCATGCACAAATCTGAGCGTCAAAAGTGACAAGAGAGGACCTTGGAAGTATGAACACAAAAGGCAAGCGGAGACCAGTGAGCAGTCTGTGGTATTGTCACATCTGGTCCCAGAGATGGCAGTGAATGGAGGACTGCTTATAAACAGCTGAGCTGTGGCACAGTTCTCCTGCTGCCTTTCCAAGTGAGGTATGTTTTCAGTGAGCAGAGGCTTAGTTACGGAATTTAGCTCTGTTTCAAGAACATCTGTGACTTTGTTTTTCTAATTAGAAGGGTAGTCCACAAACAAACTGCTTTCTATGCTGGGAGAAGAAACGATGTCTCAAAGAGAAGCCCAGAGTTTTTGAGAGATGCAACAACTCACAAGGGGGAAAAATAATCAAACAGCTGTGCTTTTCAGAACAGCCACATTAATAGTGTCATGTCACGGAGCCCTGACAATTACATGTGTGATATAAAATGAAATGTCATTGGGTCTTCCATTTATTGTACTCCATAATAATTGATAGCCTCAGCCTTTCCAGTGCTGGCTTTGATCTTGCTCTTTGATTTATGTGAGCTGACTCTGGAGCCTTGGAAAACCTCAGCTGAAATCCATGGGCTTGTGGAAGGGTGTATATTTTTTCACTGCAGCTCAGGCTGCAGGATAGAAAACCAATTTTATAAGACTAAAAGTTGCTTTTTGAATTTGCTACTATGAAATGGCAAACTAATGTGCTTAAAATTTTCATTTGCACAAGTGCACCTGTTGGTACATGACTGGAGAATGTGAGTTTCTGGAACGCAGGGTTGAATCACTATGCACTGTATGGTCAGTACTGCCCTGACTTGCAAGGCATTGAGACTAACGAGTGGATAAAGAACTCTGTATCTAGCCCATGAAAATAAATGAAGAAGAGGAAAGTTGATTGTAACAACAGTAACAATAACAAAAGGTCTTTTTATTTTTCATATCAAATAGTTGAAAAAGTTCTCATTATTTTGCCAGTGCAGGGAAACAGCCTCTCACAGCCTGCTCATCTTCTCAGACTTCTTCCCTGATGCTTCTTTAAGGTTTGTGGTAGCCCATCTCTTGGTGATTCATTACTCAGCAGAAAATTTAATTACCCCTCCTCAGAGATAGTATAATATAATTCATTAGTTTATATATCGTTGCTGAAGTAGGTAACTTTAATAAAAAAATTAACACTCATGTAGATTTAAGTATTTAGCCAGTATTTATTATAAAGAAATGTTATATATATATATTTACTTATTTATATAGAAAACAATAAATGATATTAGAATACCTCAGTTCCCTGAGGGGAGTGGGAAAGTATGTAACAAGAAAGACTTACCCTTGGTAAAGTAGAACCATGTCAGAGAACACTTCAGACATACTGAAGTCCAGGGAGCCTGACAGACTGTATTCGCAAGCGCTGAAGGATCTAATTGATGTCACTGTAAAGCCACTCTTGATTATGTTTGCAAGGTCATGGAATGTTCAAGAAAGGAAAGAAAGAGAATCTGTAGATCTATATGTTGATCAGTCTCAGCTCAATCCCTGGGTAGATGATGGAGCAATCCTGAAAACCATTTCCAGACATGTGAAAGAGAAAAAGATGATCAGGATTGGTCAGCAAAGATTTACAAATGAGGAATTGTGTTTAACCCACCTGACAGTCTTCTCCCATGCCAGCATTAGTTTGGTGCACGAGGCAAAAATGGAGAATACTGACCTTAGTAAGGCATTTGTCACAGCATCACCATAGACAAGCTGACAAGATACACATTAGATAGTACATTCGATATGGATTGAAAACTGGCTGAATGATCAGACCCAGTGGATTTCAGTCAGTATGACAAAGCCCAGTTTGAGACAAATCACTAGGAGTGTACTCCAGGAGTCAATACTGAGACCAATAATATTCAATATTTTCATTAATGACTGCAACAGTGGACCAGAGTGCACCCGTAGTGAGATTGCAGGCAACACAAGTCTTGGAAGAGTGGTGCATACACCAGATAGTGTGCTCCCACTTAGAGAGACCTGTATAGGCTGGAGAATTGGGCAAAGATGAATTGTGAAGTTCAACAGAGGAAATGCCAAGTCCTGCATCTGCAGAGGAATAACGCTGTGTGTCAGTATGTGCTGGGGGCCACCAAGCTGGAAAAGAGTTCTGGAGAAAAGTATGTGATGATCAACAAGCTGAATATGAGCAAGAAATGTGCCTTTGTGGAGAAGGTCAACAGGACAGCATTAGCAAAAGCTTTGCTGGTAGGTTGATGGAAATGGTCCTCCCTCTCAGGGAGGGTAAGGTCGTGTTTAAAATGCTGCATCCAGCTCCAGGCTTCCGAGTACAAGAGACGTAGACATCCTGGAAATTGTCCATCGAACAGTCAAAAAGATGGTGAAGAAACTGGAGCATATCTCCTGTGAGGAGTCTGAGGGAGTTCGGCTGGAGAATAAAAGGCTAATTGGGATTTTGTGAGTGTGTAGAAATGCTCATAATAAAGAGGGAAACAAGGTCTTTTCAGCAGTCCTTGAACAGGAACTTCCTTAGGAACAGGACAAGAGGCAATGGACACAAATTAAAAAAAAAAAAAAGTCAATCTGAGCACCAAAAAATAAAGTTTTACTATGAGAATCGTCAAACACATGAATGGGTTGCCCAGAGATGCTGTGGAGTCTCCATCCTTCGAAACATCTAAACTCTTATTGGTCAGAGTCCAGGGCAACCAGGTCTACCTTACCTTGCATGAGAACTGGGGATGGACTAGATGAACTGAAGAGATCCCTTTCAACCCCAACCATTCTTTGATTCTGTGATATACATAGTAGAGTTGGTGCTGTGTTATTTGCATTTGCTCATCAGATATGAAAGTATCTCTGTGGAATCACACAGCGTCAGAGCAGCAGCATATAAGAATAATTTTTTCAAAGCAAAATTCCTTTACTACTAATTACAGCAGTCCTACAGGAGCTTTTAGTGACAAAGCGTGAATTGAATTCTCCATCATGACTACTCCCTGGATTTCTCCTCTTCTAGTTTTGCAGCTCTCTAATACAATAAAATAAAGTTGTAGCTATTTTGTTAGCTACTTGAAATGGTCTCCAATAGCATCTCTGGAGACAGGTTATAAAAACTAGGCTAAAAATGGGTTTCCTAACCTTTCAATGCCTGCTTTCTGAAAGCAGAGAGAAATACAGCTATCACATAGTATTTATGCTTTTCTTCCTAGTATGTAGCTGTGCTGGGAATTCTGTCACAAGGTTGACATGTTATGTCCATTCTATAGAGTATTTTCCCTTTATAGTCATGTTGTGTTGCTCATCTAGCTGCTTATATGAACATTGCTGTGGCTGCTTGGCAATGCACCATAATTAATAGTGTACTAAGTACCATTGCCTTTAAACCAGGCTTTTAAAAATACAGTTATTGGTAGGAGAATGCCAGAGAATTAATTGAATCACTGGAATGAGGCTTTCTTAATACTGTAGTCTATGTTCTTTGGTGACACAAATATACCTTATTAAGATAAGAAAGTTAGTCTTCAACAGCAAAAAACGTTTGAGTATATCAGACACATCCCATGAAGACAATTAGCTTGCTGGTGTCACATAAACTCTAACCTCTTTCAATAATGTTGAAGAAGACACTGTCTCTTTGTTTTTCCTTAGTGCACACTTGCCTGCTATTTCATAGTCACTGCAGAGAAACAACAACCATTGCCATATAACTGAAAAATGCAAAGATATACATGTTTCTGGAAATAATCAGATTTTCTGTGCAAGTTCTGTCCAGTTGGTAACTTTCCAGAAATATTGGACTAAGCCACCTATGTACATACTTTTGTGTTTGGGAAATCCCAGGAAGAAATGCAACACACTGTATGGATATGTGCACATGGAGTGCCCAAATCAGACCTCCCTGCCCCTATTTTGAGCCTCCCTCAACCTCTGTGCTCTCACACCCTCCACTTTTGCCCCGAACAGCGTATTCCCCTCAGGCTCCTTTTCTCTGGACACCCTTCCCAGGCATGGCCCAACCTATGGACACCATTCCCTTTCACAGTATCCCAGTCCTCAACTCTCTTCAAACCACTGGCCAATTCCTGTACTCATCTTGCATAATTGGTATTATCCTCACTCTTTGGTCCATGACACAGGCCCAGCGTGCAAGCGCCAGATGCTGCATCCAGAAGTAGCAGCTGCTGCTTTGGACACTCACTGCATCCACCAGAACAGATGGTGGATGCTGCTGTGAGTCCAGCAGAAATAGTTCCACTCTCCCAATTTATAATACATTTAATGCTTCCTTGGTTGACTGTGTGGCTGCAGGGTTATCTTATAACTGGATCAGTACAGGTATATATATTGGTGTATAATTAATACAGTATAGGTGGGAGTCTAAAAAGAAATGTAATATACAGAATGCTTAGGGCTGAACTAGCCGTGCGTTTTATGAGCACGTGCAGATGCAGCAGGTCTGCTGCTCCCCTCTGCTGTCCTCCTAATGCTAGAAAAGTCAGCACTAGGTAAGACTAAAGAGAAAAGAACCTCACAGCCACTAGATTAGGAGCTCTGCAGGAAACACAGACAAAAAGGGAAGAAAAATCTTTGAGGCAAGGTGAAAAAAAGAGATAAGACATGAAACCTGCGTTGATTTGAAGCTTGTGTTTCATTCCCATAATTCAGCATAGTTTTCTATCCTACTTATACAGGTGTGTTCCTACTTTCTATCCTACTTATACAGGGGTGTTCCTCTTAAATTTGGTGATGTCAATAGGTACTTGCTGTCCAGGGGGACCTGGACAAGCTCTAGAAGTGGGCCTGTGGCAATCTCATGCCGTTTAACAAGACCAAGTGCAAGGCGCTGCACCTGGGTCAGGGGTACAAGCCAGAAGATGAACAGATTGAGAGCAGCCCTGCTGAGAAAGACTCAGAGGTGTGGGTGGCAATGTGCACTTGCAGCCCAGAAAGCCAATTGTGTCCTGGGCTACATCAAAAAGAGTGTGGTCAGCAGGTCCGCAACCAGCAGGTCAAGAGAGGTGATTCTGTCTCTCCGNCAAAAGGAGTGTGGTCAGCAGGTCTGCAGCCAGCAGGTCATTCTGTCTCTCCACTCCACTCTGGTGAGACCCCAGCTGGAGTACTGTGTCCAGCTCTGGGGTCCTCAGCATAGGAGGGACATTGACTTGTTGAAAAGAGTCCAGAGGAGGTCACTGAGATGATTAGAGGGATGGAGCATGTCTGCTGTGAGGAAAGCCTGAGAGAATTGAGTTTGTTTGGCCTGGAAGAAAGAAGGTTTGGGGGTGACCGGACTGTGGCCTTCTAGTTCATAGGGGAGCCTACAAGAAGGATGTAAAGAGACTGTTTACAAGAGCATGGAGCGATAGGACAAGGGGGAATGCCTTCAAACTGAAAGTATGGCACTGGAACAGCTTTCCCAGAGAAGCTGTGAGTGCCTCATTCCTGGAACTGCTCACTACCAGGCTGAACAGTACTCTGAGCACCATGATCTATTGGAAGGTGTCCCTGTCCATGGCAGGGGGTTGGAACTACATGGAATTGGAACTAGTCTCAGGCATTGAAAGGTTAGGAAACCCATTTTTTGGTATAGTTTCCTAACCATTCTTTTTTCCTGTTCCTTTTTGGGAACTACTCTGCAAACTGCCCATTTCCACCTTTCAATCTCCCTTCCCCTTACTCCAGCCTTTGGCCAGGTCCAAATCTCCATTTGCAGGTTTGTTCTTCGTGTGCTACCCCACAAGGTCCTTCCTTCTGCTTGTTCCCCCTTGCCCACAGCCCCGACCCACCCTCACCCTGGACTCCTCTCCCCAACCTGTCTGATCCAGTTCTGGTTTCTTTTTCTGCTGTGCCCAGGTAAAACTGAAATCTTGCTCTGCCCTCTGCCGCTTCCACCTGGAACATGTGAAGGAAGGGTGGAATTTCCAGGCAGCTAGGGATTTCTAAACAACAGGTGAAATTTTGATGGTTTTTGAAAGGCTTATAACTGGATCATATTAGATGGAAAAAGGTAGAAGGTTTTTCACATGCAAGCCACTCATCCCCCTTTAGATTTCAAGTGACTTGTGGGAACCTCAAGATTTAAGAACAGTTTTAGAAGTTTTAAAAAATGTACAAAACACTCTCATTTCCCCACACTCACTCTTGTGGGGTTTCAAGGGACATGTGCGTACCTCTGAGATTTAAGAACAGGTTTTAGAAGTTTTAAAAAATGTACAAAACACTATGCTTTCCCCACACCCACTCATATCAAATTTTCCACAACTATTCAACATGCAGTATCTGCCTGAATCTGAAGCGTTTCATACGTGTAGTTAGAGGTTGACAAATCCTACTATGGGAAGTCTTGCAAAGTGTGTTATCCTATCATTATCTTGTCATTAACAAGCCAGGCTAGTTGTTACCAATCCACCTAATACGGGGAAAAAAAAATCAATCAATCAGTTATTGTTTTAAAACACCAACTGTGGAACAACATAGTAAAATATGTTACACTGACACTGTGTTTTCTTGTCACCGCATCCAAGACTTAATTAAGACAGCTCAAAAAACATACTGACTTCTATTAGCTTTATATCGAGTACCAACTTGATGCTTGAACAAACAACTGCTCATAGAAGATGAGAGATAATAAACATGGCCAGGTTGTGGTTTTTTTTCTTAACATGAATTTGGAAGAAAGAGGGAATAATGGGATGAGAAATGTTTAATTTCTTCTTGTCAGAGTGAAAGAAAGGAAAAATACACCCAAGATGTCTCTTTAAAAGATCCATTTAAATGGGACCACTGTTGAAGGAGGTAATTATTTTTTATCATAAAAGCTTGACAGCCTCCTTCTAGGGCTGAAATGCAGAAACAGAATGAAATCTTTTGTATGATGGATTGAGTTAATGCACAACAGCTTTTTGAGTGGGAAAACCTGAGGAGTGATTAGGTTATTTTTATTGCTTTAGCTAAAGAGACTGGATACTGCTGCTACAGCTAGTCACTGGGGTATAACTAATAGACCATTTGCTTGTAGAATATAGATTTTTAAAAGCACGTGCTATTTGGAGTTTCAACTGTCTTGCTGCATCTCGGATGGTTGTAAAGAGTGCAGAGTTGTGTGGCATGGTCTGATTTGTCCTGCAGAGTTAATATACATTGCTCTAAGAGACCTTTGCTGTGAAGACGTCTAGACAGAGTGTGGGTCTGTCCTGGCTGGGCTGCAGCTGGGCTGTGATCCCTTTGGCAGCTGCAGGCCAGGGTGTGTGCACTTGGCCGCCAATTTTGCCAGGTGCCAAAATAAGTCCCAAACTCAGCTCAGTGGATGGGAGAGGTGGGGCTGTTTTGCAATAGGAAACGAGGAACCATTTATACCATCCTGGGCTGGTTGGAGAAATGAAGAGTTACCCAGAGCCCTTGCATGAGCTCTGACGTGCAGGTATGTGGTGAAATCTCAGAGTGCCACAGAGAGAGCTTCTCTTGATGTCACCCCATCACAGTTGCCCCTTCTTCCTCATACACTTGTGAAGATGTCATCTGTTAAGGCTAACCCAAGATTAGCTGACAGAAGAATAGCCTTCAGCACCTCTGGATGTTGAAGATTTTCACAAAAGAAAGGGTAAGGGAGGAACCTGGTCTCAAGTACAGTTGCTTATATATATGCTGGTCTAAGGAAAAAAGAAGCAAAGTGGGCCACGACCTTGAGAACTGCATGTTTTAAGGACTCTCTGACACAGAGAGTCCTGAGACACACAGAGGCACACTGATCCTGTTCAATGCGGTCTAACAAACCTTATCCTGGTTTTAGGATACATCTCAGCTCTGAAGAGCCAGACTTGGGGTTATGGTGAACTTCAAGTGGTCCCATTTTGTGCTGGAGATGAGATCAGTCTCCCAGTAGGGTAAAAGACGAAAACCATGTCCCACTGGCACTGCACCCACTATTTCTTATTCTGCATGTAGACAGAAATATGGGCCTCAGTGTTTATTTACATGTTCCTGATTAAAATGTTTTTTACCACTGGAGAAAGAACAACTAAGATAGTGTGAGTGGGAGATATTAAGAAAATAAATGTAATGAAAGATCTGAAGGCTTCTTTTTCCCAGAAAAGATGCCAAGAGGGAGAAAAAGAAATTTCTCGTGGATGGAGTGTAACCCTCTGTTTCTATGTCTCTGACATATCCTTCAGGATCTTAGAGACTCAGTAGTTTCCAGATCTTTTTTTCCATTTTATTCTTCATTGTTTGCAGTGCTTTAGATGTCCCTATACTGCTTGTATACCCTTTTACAACTTTTTCCCCTGAATCCCTGAGCCTGCAGTTAGTCAGGGAAAGGAAATACATGTGTACTCCTTAGAATCATAAAATTGTTTATCTTGGAAAAAGACCTTTATAATTATCGAGTCCAACCATTTAATATCTCTCTCATTACAGGCCCAGTTTCTCCACTTTGGTGTGGATGAGAGAGATGAACAGATGACCTCCAGCAGCCCCTTCCAATTTATACTGTATGGTAACTCCAGGAACAAATGGGAAAAATGATACTGCATGTTTCCTATTCTGTGGTTCTTCTCTGCTGTCCAGGTAGGTTTTGTTTCACAGTTTCCATTTACTTTTCAAGTTCCATGGAGAGAGTACAGTGAGAGTACATTTGTCACCTTCAAAGCATGGTTACTTTAACAAGAGTTTGTGAAAAAATTTGAGGCCTGTTAGTAGTGAGAAGGTTGTGAGAAGCCTCCTTGGGGGTCTCAGGGACCACTTTTCAGCTCAGGCTGTGGCCCACAGTGCCTATTGGGGCATTTGTGCCTGTCTTGACTGATCCAGACCCACTCGGCTGACTGGACATCTCAGCCAGATCTTGCCCCGTTTACTTCCTCTTGGACCCTCCCCCTACCCTCAGCTCTTTCTCCCCAGCCTGCACAGGACAGGCCAGTGTTGTAACTGGTCTCACACTCAGATCTGCTTCAGGGCTGATTTTTTAATGCTGGTATTTTTTCTTTATTGTCCTTCGGTATAGCTTGTACCACAGCAGGTAATCCTATCTGTGGCCTTTGAGAGCTACCACAGCAGACTTGAGCATACCATGAAGTTCATTTCCAGAGTTTAATAAGCTGCCACACATCAGCTGCCATGGTGGCTGCCTTCCTATGCTCTTAGGCTACAGCAAATGCAAGATAATTCAGCTTATCTTAACTCTTTATTACTGCAGGCTCAATTAAATCCAATTACCTCACATTTGCAAGATTACACACACACAGGATTACTGCCACTCAGCTCATGCTGGAGCTGATGCTCTGACAACAGCTGAGCCCAGCCTAAATATTTCTTACTACTCTTAGGGATATTTTATATGGCTGTCTGCATCTCTTCTGAGTTTGTTTGCATAGACCTTGCATCTGAGAGAAGGTGGACTGCTTCTAAGTGCCATCATCTCTTAGTAAAGAAATTTACATTAGGCTAAACTAGTGACAGTGGAGAAAAAGGACCAGGCTCCAGAACAGATGGAAACTCTTAGCCTTAGGCACTGAAAGGTTAGGAAAATCCCTTACAGGAATCCCAGGTCCTACCCAGTTAGCCAGAGTTTATCAGAGATGTTTCTAGCGATGAAGTCATGCAATATTTTTATCTTACTATTTGGTGTCTTTGAATCAGAGAGAAATTAAATCTCAAATCTCGCCAGTATATTTACAGTTAAGTGTTGGAGAAGTTTACTGCTGAGCAGGTACACAGGATGAAAAACGTAACCAGAAGAGATGGAAGGATTCCAGGGATACTTGAAAAAGGATCAGGTCAGCAGAAAGTGATAGTGGAGGGGAGAAGGCAATACAGGCAACCTCTGAGGAGACACAGAACATTCTGAGAAAATCTGACCACAAACAGAAGAAGAAGCATTTAAATATGGCATATATTCTGAGGTCCTGATGAGTAAGATATTTATAGAAAAAATTTGCAGACATGGGATGCCCTGTCTTCTGAGGCTTAGGGACTCCCAGAAATCTGCTACTTTGCCAATCCATTATTTACATGATAGAAGCATATGATAATGATTACCAAATACGTTGCACACCTTTTTCCTTTTTTATTTTATTTTAATAAAACATGGTAGCATGCACCATGTAGTTTGGAGGTCAAGGTGAGCACAGATTACCTTTGCATATAGTAGTAGTAGCTGGCTTTTCAGGTAAGGTAGTTGTGGCTTGTAATGGTTTAATTAAAAAGAGGTCTTCATTTATTTCCTTCAATCAGGTTTCAGTGGTCTTCGAGTGCTGATTTTGCACCAGAATGATCTTGAGTGCCATCCTGTTAGCACTGCAGAAAAGTACTCCAGCACCTCCTTTCACACAGAATTAGCCCTACTGATATTAATAATTTCACATGCATCTCCCAAGAGTCATGATATTGTAAATATTCAGCAGTTTCTATTAATGCAATAATAGGAAGAGGTAATACATTATGGACAACTTCAACTTCAAAATAAGCGGAAGACAAAATGTTTGATCTATGCATATTACAAAATGTTTTTAAAATCTACATCATTACAGTTTTGGTTATTTTTTACTGATAAAAACTAAAAGTTAGACAAGAATTAACTATGTCCATGTCAATTTGTTTATAATATGCTCTTTTTGAACCTGTGATGGATTGTGAGTCAAGTGACTTGTTCTTTACGTTCAGTGTGTACAACAGGGATTTCAATAAGGTCAAAACCAGTAAGGTAAACCTTGAAAGCATTTACTATTTATAAATCACTGAACTTCGAGCAAGTACACATCATACACTGGAATCTGACCTAGCAGAAATAAAATCTAAGGGGATTGAAACTCACAGAGTGGTTATACCACTTCTCACACAATATCATATTTAAAACATGTTCTTCTAGGACCTTCTCCAGTGAATATGGTGCATAGGTCAAAATGTTCAGCTTCATTTATCATAGTCTTCAATATACTTAACTACATGAGTGACTTTAGAGAAAAACAAACAATGAAGAAAGAAATTGGGACACCACATTTATATATTTTTCAAGGTAAACTCAAAAGTAGCCTTAGAGGTATAATTCTGGGTTCCAATTCAGCCTGGTTCCCTCCTGTCAAGTGGTAACACTGGGACAGACAATCTAGATTTTACAGTTTAAATTCAATTCTATCATGAATGAAATACACACAGTAGTTACTGTTACTATTTATTTGTAAAGATTCTTTAATATAGAATTTTTCAGCTTCACTACAGGAAGCGTCAGACCTTATGTACCTGCTCTCTGGTTTTACATCAGCTGTGCATTGAATCTGATTGACTTCATCAATTGCAGATATGATACTGAGTCACAAGGCACACAAGTGATTTTCAGCTCCATAGAGTTGTAAAAGGCAGGGCAAAGACATTAAAAAAAACCTTTATTATATGCAAATTTTCAAATTCCTAAGGCAATCATGCATAGGGAAGTATGAGAAGACACCCTTAATGCTGGCTGAGCTGTGGAACAAAAGAGCTGGGAGTGAAGGGGAGCTGATATTATCTTCAGCTGACCTGGATAGATTTGGAAGAGGACATATGTCTACAGCTTCAGCCAAGAGTTCTAAATACGGGATTAAGTTCCTATTCCTTTATGCTACACTTCCATCTGGGAAAGCTGAGTTATCTCAGTATTTTCAGAGCTGAGAACTAGTGATGTTTGCCATAATGGCTAAATAGACACATTTGCATTCCAAAGCAGTCTGTCTACCATTTATATGTCACCCATTAAAGGGACTCCTTTGGTGAGTTTTTGTATAGTAACCATAATTGGGGATCTATTAAGCTATCTGAAAGGAGAAGAAATTACAGAAATGAAAGAAAAGAAACAGAAAATTGTATTCTTCATGGAACTGTTTTCAGCCCATTTGCAAATGTCCTCAGCTCTTTTCATACACAGGATGATGCCCAGCTGTGGATCAGCTAAACTAACAGTTGGACATAACTCTTACACTACAGCACTACAGTTTAATCATGGCCAAGTGACTGTTAGGTATGATCCATATGCATTCTTGTAGAAAGGGAAGAAGAACAAAATAAAAATAACACTCTCATCTGAAGAGGAGTATTTGTGCTCATGTCGGAGGCAAAAAGCTGGTCACATCAGACAACATTGTGAAAAATCAGACCTTGTGTGTTCATGTCCTTTGGCTGAAACATTCTCCTAATTAAGGGGTAGCTGTTGAGTGACAGAAATCATGGGTTAAGATGCCAGAGTGAAGGGGTCATTTTACAAACTTGGCCTGTTAAAATGTGAGCACTCCCTGTAGCATATTTAAAAGTCTTCATAGTCTTAACATGTTCCAGTCTTGCTGGTAAAGTTCATGTACTATCTAGAAAGATAAGTGCTTTAATGGAGAGTTCAGTCAGAAAAAAACCCACATCAGTGATTGCTTAAATGTTGCCTTTACTCTTACTATGCAGAGGGCAGACTTCGTAAGACTAAAAACATCAGAAGAAACACTGGATTATAAGGTATCTAAATGTACCTTTGCTTCACAGATTGGCCATTCTGACAAATACTGGTAGAGAAACTACACATATTTGTTCTTCTCAGCCTGGACGCCAGAGCAGCTTTCTGATACTAGGTTGTTTCTGTGAAGTTTGATAAACACCTGGGGCCAAAAGGATTGACTGTCCATGCTGAAATCTCAAACAAAAAGTCAAACAGACATTTTATTAATGATATCCCAGGGTAAAAGAGTCCTCAGATAGTCTTATTTTACATCACATTATACTGTGAGCAATTGTGCCGGGATTCAGGGAAAGATGAAGTGATGACTTTAACAGATAGAGAGTGGACTGTGATTTGGAGGTAAAATAAGTCCTCTTTCTGTTAATAATTTACAGCGATAAAATTTACTCTGACTTCACTAGGAACTTGCCCCATGTAGCATCATTTAAAACACTCTGAGTCTTGAGCCCCGGACATTTGGAAACAATGAGTTCATACGGGGAAAATCAGCTGTTCACTTTTTTTTCCTGAATTTTACTTTATTTCGGTGATTAAGAGAGTACCTGCTACCTATTCCTGTTTAAATTTTCAGTTTTCCAAGATGATTATGCCTTCTAAAATATGTGTAGGGGTCCCCTACATCCTGAAACACACAGATATTTTTTTTATGCTGACAGAAGCAGCCTGTGATCTTCAATATCTCTAACTGGGAAATGACCTACAGTAACCCACTGACGTGAATTTATTTACTTTTCAGTCAGCTATGAGTGTCAAATTCTAAATGCAATATATAAATGCATTAGGTGAATCTGCAATATTTTCTGAAAGCATCTGGGTCTAGATAACTGCTAAATGTTATTTGCTGTCACAAAGGCAACTGAGAACCTTTTGAAATGGCAGCCAAACAGTGGGAATGAATGAGTCTCCAGAAAAGATTTCATTTGCTTGTCCTCTTGCTGAGCAGCAGGGTTATGTTTGTGACTCCTGAGGGATGTGTTGCCTTAGAAGAGGTATGAGGAAGAATGGGTCAGTCTCTTGAAACCAACCTTCAGAAAAGAGTACAAAAAATGTGTTCTTTTAGAGACGCCAGCCTTCCAGGAAAACCTGGTTTAATATTTCTTCACACTGCTCTGTTCCAGAGATCTTTATCCCACATGATCCACCCAAAGAGAAATAAATATGAGTCTACCTACTTGTCTTATCGCACCAGGAGCTCAGAAACACTCCTGGTACTTGCTTATGCCTCTCACCTCTACCTATGCCGCAGCAGAGCTTTGTCTTCAAACTGTGTCTGTGTGAGGATAAAGAGCACTATCTTGGCCCCTTCCTTTGGACACCCTAGTTTGGAATTGTGCTTTGTGCTGCAGAGAAGATGAGTTTGCAAGAATACTTGGGTGTTTTTCTATTTCTGGATTGCAACAGAAAGTATTTAATTTGGGATTTGTTTCCTTCCACCACCACAGAACTGTGAATTTGTTCTTTTGTTGTTGTTGATCTATATCAGTTAAAGGAATTAAGCAAACATACTTTATTTTTCAATCTGGCAAATGGAAAGAAAGAGAAAAAAACTCAAACCAAACATCACAGGATGCTAAGAAAATGACTTTTATTTTTAGCCTGGTACATTTTCAGATAACACCTCTGTTAATCATAGACCCTGCAGCAGTGCTCTAGGGATTTATAGAATTGCTTGGAAAGCTGGCAACCCTATATGGCATACCAGTGAAGGACTTGACAAGGCTAATTATGTTCCAAGTTGTTTTCAGCACCAGAGGGAAATGTGGTCTGTGTTCTGGATGTACTGTACAAACTAAGTAGTAATGACGAAAGAAAGGGAGGTGGGAAGGGCAGGGTGCTGAATAAAGGTAACAGGATCCATAGGCATATGACATTTCACTAATATATTTGGCCTCTGGAATTTGAAAAGCAGTTGCATGCTTAATGGAGTGAGATGTACTATTGAGTGTGCCTGTGTCTTCCTTGGAAATTTTAAGTGGCTGTTAGCTCTGGAGTACATCTTTCTATCTCTTTTCCCTGCAACAGTAAGAATAAAAAATTCATTATTAATGAAATTTTCCCTCTAGTCATGGGATATTTCAGATCCTGAGCTTTTTTTTTTATTCCCCCTCCACACACTTATGAAGCCTAAAAATTATGTACATGAAGTTGCAAGCTCTAGTAATAACATTTCAGGATTGTCCTCTCTTGCAGATTCCCAACAGAGGCAGATAATTTGCAAATACCTTTTGGCTTGTTCTCCTGGCTTCAAATATGTGTTTTCATCTAACCTATTGCTTGAGTGACTTATCTGTTGTCCTATGAAGTGTACCTTAAAGAGTAAATCATTCAAAACCTGTGTGTGAGCAGGTGAAACTTCTGTGGTGTTTGCAACTGTTTATCTCATATGTAAAATTGTTTCTGTTCATCAAATTAAGTACATTTAACCACACTACTTTCCCAGCATTTAGATGGCATTCAAAAGCCATTTATGTGACTTTTTGGGTTCTAGTGGGAGGAGGCCGGTAACCTTTCATGGCTTAGAGCTCCAGGAAAACTAGCTAGCTTTCCATGCTGCAGGAACAAACGTCATAAAAACACCTCGTTGAAACAGATTTAACAACATTTCCTCTTTTTATGAGCATTGTAACAGATTTGTACAAGGTCTGGTTTTGGTGCCTTCTTGGTTTTCTTTGTCATATGCTGTGAAGCATAAAATGAACTGCAGAAAGTGATCTGTTTCTTCTCTCCTAGGGTGTATCTGCCAGTCTTATGGTGGCAGTGCAATCTAACATTGTGATTGTACTTGAGTGTGCTAGCTCTTAAGAACTGGTGTTATAAGCCCTTTCTCTGAGGATTTATTAACAGGAAATTTTTGGGAACAGAATCACAGAGAGACATGATTGGCATCATAGGGTTTAGGAATAATCTGTCTAGCAGAATAATAAAAGAAGAGCCAGATAAAAGGGCAAAAGGACTTGAGACGAGGTAAGGAGGAATGGAGGCTTGGGGAAAACAGCCAGGAAATGAGAGAAGGTCTGGAAGAATATCAGGGGTGTGATGGAAAGAGATTGTGAGGAGAAGCATTTCCAGAAGGGAGAAGCCTGGCAGAGAAGTATGAAGTGGTATTAAAGGGAGTGATGCATGCTCTGACCTGGGGGCAGGAGAGACTTGCAAGGCAAGCACTCTCTTTCTAGGGTTCTGGACCAGAAAACAAATGGATTTTTATGTTTGGGAGCAGGCTAACAGGTGATGTGCAAGCCCATCTTCCTAAAGGCATTATGCAACCTTTTGTTGGTGTACTTAAAACAAACTTTGTACAGTTAAGTCTGAAGTGGGCAAGACCTGAAGGATACATGTATCCCCCTAGAAAAAAAAAAAAAAAAGCAATGTGTGTTCTCTGACCCACCAGGTCAGTGAAATGATAGCACCAATATCTTCTCCCAACCAAATAAGATGTTCTTATCAATTGACTCTACTAGCAGCAGGCTTTTCCCTATGTTCTCCCCTGAATCATGCTTTAATATTGTCTGGGAGGATCTAAACTGTGCAAGTGAGCCTACCAACAGTGTGGCAGGTCCATGGTTCAGTTTAGTTTTCCAGGAAAGCTGTAACTCGTGAAAGTGCCTTGGATTTCAGAAACAAATGTGAGAATTTTTTGAGTAATTCTTTAGCTCTGAAAATGAATGTGAAGTCTTCAAGGGATGTTTCCAGGCAGTGTAGGTTTTCCTGTTTTCCATTGTGCCTGACATGAATGAGATCAGCACCTAACACCCACATGAGGATGAACTTAGAGCTTGTTTCTCCCAGTTTCCCCTATCAGAATGATGATTACCATTGACAGGGATGCCAAGTCACCAAAGGAGCTTTGAGATGGTGCCAGCTCTGTGATAATTTTAAAAATAAGTTTGAAAGATATCAAAAAAGCTGATATAAGGGTGACAGGGTCAGATAGTGCCATTTTATAGGGATCCTGAATATTAAGAGATTAGTTAATTGGTGTTGGAGAGAGATTAGAGAGATTGGTACCAAAATAGTAGAACAAGTATTCATAATTATTTTGCTATACTATCAAAAAATTAGTAGATAATCTGCATTTGTGTGTGTCATAGGTAACGTGCAGCATGATTTCCTGATGATCTCATCTGCAGTCATAGTTGGACAGTGTACCTATCCCACCTGCCCTGTCCTTTACATCTTGCCCTTTAAAAGGGCAAGAAAAATAAACAGTACATCTCTGCAAAATAGAGCTAGGATGTAGCCAAAGTACCT
The DNA here is from genome assembly GCA_013397135.1 of Pachyramphus minor. Lineage (NCBI taxonomy): Eukaryota > Metazoa > Chordata > Aves > Passeriformes > Tyrannidae > Pachyramphus > Pachyramphus minor. The sequence goes on along the minus strand of VYXB01008512.1, from coordinate 342,393 downwards.
GAGCAGGTCCATAAACTGCAGAGTACTCAAACTGTCCCATCCCACCCTATGCAACTGGAGTGCATTTATTTCTTTTTGTTATCATGAAGCTGAGCTTTAAAGAAAGAAATAATAAATTAGTTCGTAAAGACTCTATTTTGAGAGAAGCTGTAACTATCAAGACCAAGAGCTGCTATGATTACTCCATGGACATCAGCACAAAAATGGCAATATATTCTGCCAACAAACAATGTGCTGTTCTATTGCTGTAGGACTATCAGCCCCAAAATGCCATCTGGGTCTCCTGCAGTGTTCAGTGTCCCATGTGGCTAATTAGCTGGCATATGTGATCATATGAAAGAAGGAATTGTTCTGTCTTATTAGAGGTTTTTTTCTGTTCAGAATTTAAGATATTTACACTTGTTCATCTAAAAGGTAAAGTGTTTGTTATGGATACAGAACAAATAGGACACATAAATCTTGACTGCAAAGAATTTATCTAATTTAGAGAAAAATGTTAGAGGGGTAGATAGATGACTAGTTGTACATTTTCAAAATTGCTTCAGATGGAAATCGGGGTTTAAAAAAAAAAAATCACAAGAAATTCTTGGTTTGAACTGACTTGGTTTTAGATAGGAACCGACCATAAGTTTCAGTTCAGATATTCTGCTGTAGTCTTGTAAAAATTATCATTAGGCTATTTGGGGTTTTCTTTCTTCTTTTTGTGTAATTCCTATTAATGAACTGAACTGCAGTCCCTCTGATGCAATCTCATCTCTTGCTAATAGGAGACCATGTAGCGTCTCACAGAATATGTAGGCTAGATAACAAAAATTATGTACAGAGAAGAACGTACAGCAAATGCTCTGTAACTCCCAGTGGAATAGAAATATTTCACCAAACAGAAATTCACAACAAATTTTCATGAGGCAATTCTATTTCTCTAGTTTTGTCTGTCTTTCTCTTGTGGAAGGGCACTTGTCTTCATCCCAAACAGACATCAAGGAGCCAGAAGTGTGGGTGATTTGTAGTTCAAAGGATGAAGAGAAGAGACTGGTTTCTGAAAAACTCAGAGCTGACAATGCTGCTAATAATCTGTGGCTGTTTTCCAAAGAATTATGACCTTGCAGACACATTCAACTTCTGCTGACTTTAAAAGGTTGTTTGGATAAATATATGGTGCTTACTTTAGCAATGTAAGTTTGCCTAAATAATCTTTCAAATCTTAGAGAAAGAGAAATTTGGCCTGCAGCAGCTATTCTGAAATCAAGAAGCAATGAAATCCTGCCTAGGTATATTATCTAATATTATTAATAATTAATACATATTCATGATTGTTACACTAAACTCTTAGCTAGCTGTGGTTAAAATGTTTCTACTGAGAGTACTCTGGAATACAAACCACCTTTTCTCGTCTCGAACATAAGGACAGTACTGAGTGATTCCTGATTCATGCACAGTGATTCTGTTTAACATAAAATTCCAAAGGATGCCCTAAAAGCAGTGGGGAAGTTGGATGCAGCAGTGCAACTCCTTCTTTAGACAAATTTTCTTGTTACTTCATAGAGTTAAGAAACTGGTATGGCAGAGCTCTGTATCTTTCCAGATGAATCCTATTTGAAATAATTTTCTATTTCTTGTGGTTTAGAATGTCATTATTAGGCCATGCCCAGAGAAAATACAGGGTAGATCTGCAAACTCTTCAACAATTTACCTGATCAGAACAAGTCATATCTCTGTGGAGATACCTATAACTCCCACTGATGTTCTACCAGGCTCTCAAATGTTATGTGCAACTCCAGAACTACAATAAATCTGTAATAATGCACCTCAGCAGCCTCTCTCAGGAGCTTTTAACCGAAGAAGCTTACCAGCTTTCTTAAACACGCTTTACTGTATACTGATGTTTCAGCTTTTTGGGTGTTTCTGTTTCTTTGCCTGGATGAACCACTCCTTAAAACGATCTGTTTCCCTGGCACAGGGAATGAAACTGGAACAGCTTGTCTTGACAACTGTTGCTACTCTGCAGTAATTGGATGTATTAAAAATAAAAGCAACAACAAAACAATTGTTTTTCCTCATTCCTTCCCAGTAGAAATCAATTAGTCACAGCCTTTATTTAGCACATGTGACATTTACCTAAGCAAAGGCAACTGGTGAGCCAGTTATATGTAACAGTCCTGGGGAGCACAGATCTTACTCATGCTCCAGACTTCATTCTGTTGTCCTGCTTGTCGCCAAGGGTTAGTCATTATTCAAGACAGTGCAGGATGTTTCTGGTAACAGGACAAACTGCTACAAGATCATTTTTGCCATGAATTTGAAAGGAATTGGATGGGGGAACCAGTTTCTTTATATGCTGTTAGGAATACCCTCCAATAACCCATGCAAAGAGTTTTCCTTGCTGGGCTTCATGCCAGGACTATGTCTTTGTCACCTTTGATGCTTGTTGGCTGCTTTCCATCAGATCTCTGCGTGCTCCTGATCATGTGAGGGTTTGTACAATAAATTACACACTTGTTCCTCCATCAGATGGTATCTTCCCTGTTTCCTACTCATCCCCATCCTAGCAATGCTCATCTCCAGGCTCCAGGGAAAAATTGGGGATCATTCTAGTTTCTTGACCTGATTTAAGACATGTGGGTATAGTTGTTTTGGGAAGGCTGCTTAAGTCAGATCAAAATTTGGGGGGGAGTGTGGGGTGTAGGAGGAAGGATAATGAGGAAAGTCTTTGTTTAGCTTGTGTGTGGCTTCATTTTGGTTGAGGCAACTATCAAGGAGATGGAGGCCCTGGAGGAATTGTAGATTTGAGTTGATTTCCATTCTCAAACTGAGGTTGTCTGCAGCTACATCACCCAGACAGACACACCTTAGCTACCTGGTACGATGCAGATGACTTCTTGATATTATCTCTGAATCAAATGTGCAGTTTTGACTCTCTAACCTGCTTGTAGTGGTGTGTATTTGGACAGTAGTATAGCTGGGGTCTAGATACCTGTCCTGCTGCATGTCTCAATAACTCTTGATTTTCCTTTTCTGCAGCCTCCTGTCAGTGTTGTGACTACTATAGATTATTTTCTTTGCATTTATTACTGGCATCTAAGAGAGAATTGAGTCAATTGAAATGTCTAATGCAACATCTGAAGTATTTTCTCAAGGTTTCCCTTTACTTCAACAAGAAATACCAGACATAATTCTGTAAACTCTCTCACTCAGAAAAAGGCTCTTTCTTTTCTCTGACAGTATCATAAATAGTCTCACCTCTCAGTATCACCCTGCTTCTACAAAGCAAGTTGTTTTGGTGTATACCTTTATGTGAGGACATTCTTTAACTCTATCAGCTGGCAGTTAATCATTGCTTAGATCCAGAATATATAATTTTTTTTTTAAAACAAACAATGCTGTACATAAAAGCTTCCAAGGGTGACTTTGAAGTTTGAAGATAATTATTCAGCAAGCACTGTGGGGTCTGCTGACATGGCTGGTTAAAGAACATATTGTGCTAATTTGCAGTTATACTAACAGAGATAAGAAGCCTAAACTACAGAATAGAGTACAATCAGCGGCATGTAAATGGGACCTGTGTTAAGCCTGCTGTATCTCCCAAGGTTCTGGCTTTAGTTTAGAGCATTTCTTTATTTAAAGTCCCTCTGTTGAAAAGCAATATGTGTTGGATGTTCCAGAGGAATGCAAAAGCTGAAAGACTCTCCAGAAAATGAGATTTCCTTTGAACACTTGATAAGTGGTTCATCTATTGTTATCTACACTTCCTTTCCTGGTTAATTACACAAGATACAAATTTTATCCCCCATTTTATCTATCTAGTGTTAAAGACTTTATTGGATGAATTGATAGGTTCTGATTTTCACAGAAACTCCACAGACAGGGGTGTAGTGCAACAAATAACTAATGACATTGGTCTTCTAATTTGGCCTTTCTGAGAGTACCTCGAGATGAACTTTGGGCATTTGTGTAGGAGTGATTTAAAATACCTGCTCCATTTTTCTGTCAGGCATTATTACCTCAACAGCAGAGGCAGTAAAAAGGGTGATATACCCTTCTCTCAGCTACAGAGGTCATAGTCTATTGTATTCATGGAAACTGCAATAAGTCTTAGATTTTGGATAGTAATTCCTGGCTGTGTGGGCAGGTAGCTGGGAGTAATAACCTCTTCAATTTTTCCAGCTTATATTGCAAGAACTCATTTAGAAGTACTCTGCATAATCTTGGGCCCATATTTTCTAAGGTGCATTTGCTGTCATGAAGCTTTGTGTACAGGTCTATATACACGTGGTCATTACACTTCTCATCTGTGCATGAAACTGCCAAAACACACTCACAAAATTGTCTTGTGTGCAATGTGGGTGGATTGCCACAGTGGTGCTGATCACAGGAATGTCCTGATGCTTTTAGAAATTCTGTTCATCTATCTTTGTAAGGTAGTTGGTAATGGCACCATGCTCCAGTACCTGGCTGGGAACCTTGAGATGGGAAATCAAACGTCAGACATTTATCTTTCACACCAGAGCTCCACAACATGTCAGGCTTTGGAAATACCTTAGGTTTCCCTGGGGTTCCTGCAAAATGCAAGATGCTTCTTTTTCTCTCACAGGAGCGGGGAGATGCTGCCTCTCAGTGATGTTTCTCATAACACCATGTTTACAAATTCCCACCCCAGCCTTGCTGAAGTACCTTTATGCCAGGTTTGGCATCTGTACTGCTAATTCCTGCTCACAGGTGAAGCTGTACTGCTCAGAAATCAGTTCAATTACCAGTGTCTGTGGAAAATATCTTATTACATGAAAACTTTGTGGACTAGGAGGCAAAGGTTGTACAACTGTGATGCTTGTGGGTTTGGGTTGTTTAGGAGGTTTTTTTTGTTAGAGGGTAAGTGCTGTGCTATAATCCTATGTAATTACTACATTCATAAAGGAGGCCAATAACAAGATTTTTAAAGTTATTCTGGAATAATTACTTTGATGTTCTTTACAGACAAAAAACACCAGCAATGATAACAGTTCAAGAGGAGGCAAGCTATGACAATCCACATCTCTCCACACCAGCTCCTCTTCTGCTGGTCTAGTCCTTCATCAAAACTTTTCAATAGGCTTGTGAAGTCACATTGACCTCAACTGACTTTGGACTCACAGAATTCTCCAAATGGATATTACTTGCCCCCCCTTAATTCTTGGGATATCCTTAGGAAATTGTGATTTCATTGAGGCCTATATCTTTTTCAAGTCTAAGTCAAACTATAATTTCCCTAGACTTTATATGTTTTTGAAAACTATTAACGTCTAAACAGCTGCACTTGACATTTCATTTGGGATGGAGGAGACACTGACTAGTGGTTTTCCATAGCAGATATATCTATTCAGGAAATGCCTGTTGGAAGCAGGACTTGGAGGTTTATCTTGGCATATCCAAACTGCCACTTGGAAAGAGTAACTAGATTCATGTCTCTAGTTTTTATTGCTGCTAAGAGTTTTGTGTTTACTAAAGTGTGGTATACACATATAAGGACAAAGGTACAATTTCAATGGAGCTGTGTGTGAGGTTTTGCAAATAGTTATCAGGATGAATAGTTAGTGTGTGAATCATGACACATGTGAGCCTCCACTCATGTTCATACTGCTCACAGCTGAAGTCACATAGGAACCATGGTGAATACAAAAAAATTTCAGTTAAAACTTAGTGATCATGTATGTAATAAAATCAACTAAAATGGTGATCTCATTTACCACAGCTTGAGCACCATTATCCTCAGGTTGGCATCTGGAGCTGGAGTCCTCTTACATCTGACAACTGCAAGGCCAGTGACGTCAGCAGCTTACTTTCACCTATAAATGGCACCTCCTTTTATTTCTGGCTTAATTTTATCAGTTATTTTCCTGAGAAAATGAGGATGATTAATGCAATCCAAGTACATATTAAATTTTGAAAGAGTTGATGTTTCCTTTTTTCCATATAATCTTTGTCTGCCTCTGCCTTGAAATATTTCTGTTTCCTTCCTTCTGCCCTGCAGTATTCTGATAATGGATTTGGGTGAAGTCAACAGAAAAATAAAAGTAGTGAAATACAAGAAAAATCAGAAGACTGTTTACTTTTTCTCAGATTGCTTCCTTCAAATAAGGTCTGAAGCAATCTAAGAAAATGTGATTTTTTTTCTTCTTCTTCTTCTTCCATTAGGGAAGGTCAGTTATCAGTGGGTTATACATGTGCAGAGAAGTTACCTTACCATAGGTGTAATGTCCACACTTATTCCCTCAATTTACATTGTTGATAGCCATGTTACCATTTTTAATCTGTGTAATTATAAAAAAAAATTTAAATTACCTATAAGCACAAGCTGTAGTTCTGATTAGACACCTTAATTATTTGAAGTTTTCAGCCCAGTTTAGAATTGATTCACAAGAAGATTATAAATGTTCCAGTTAATAAAAACCTCAAGAGCTTCTTTTCTTCTTAGAACAATAATCTTATGAATGATATTGACTTTCTTCAGAGGAAAAGAATCTGAGCAAGAGATTTGGTACTGGAGACACTTTCCCTCATACCTCTTTCCCCTAAATCTCCTTTATCTGGCTTCTACCCTGAACCTGTTTGTAGTGACTTTTATACTATATTTTGAGATTGAGGTGTGTGTGGATTTTGAGTGAAACAATTGATTTAGAGGTGGGTATCTGGTGCCTAACAATATTTCAGATGTACTGTCTCAGGGATATGTATGGTTTAGTGGTGGACTTGGAAGTCTTGGTAGCTGGGTTAATGGCTGGACTTGATCTTAGAGGTCTTTTGCAATCTAAATGATTCTGTGATTGTAAGAATTGCTGTAGATGACCTGCAGTGACTTTCAGGGTAGACCTGCAACAGAATGTTTCTGCTGCACAGTGGTTGAGTGTTGAAAAAGCAAACTTGCTTTCTTAGTTGCTAACTTGCTAGCAAACTGGCTCTTGAGAATCAGTTAATGATAGATCATATATCTGAAGTTGGCATTGCATTGTGGAGTGCAGCCATAACATTAAGAGCCTTTAAAGGTTGAGTGGTTATTGCTGATCTATAAAACAGCAATTTCAAAGTGATTTATTCACAAAACCAAAATAATACAAGCAGAAAATCTATTCATTATATGAACAGCACTCTTCAACAAACTGGATTGACATTCTGTGAGCAGCACACATGTAGGAAAGAGAACTTTATAAAACAAGCCATGAAAGGAACAAACTGTTACAGTCTGATGTAATTTCAGTAATTTTGTAGTGGAGAATTTCCATCCACTATGCATGAAAAGAAAAGTACACATAGTCCTGCATACCCATTATGTACTTACTTCTTTGATAGTGGCAAGGATGTTAGTGGTTGAAATAGTGGCTTTGCATCCTTTCTCTTATTCCTTGACCAAACCAAACAGCTGTTTAATTGAGGCTTTTTTTTTTCCCTCCAGCAATACAAAATAAGTTAATTGGAGGAAAATTGTGTGATAGCTTACAGTTGATTTCTTTCATACAGCGGTAATGGAAACTGTCCTTTTGAATATAATTACATATGTGAACAATCAGGGAGATCTGTTAAAGTTTTCACTGCTGGAAAGTTAATCTTTCATCTTTTCCAATATTTATTTATAGGTGCAGATCAGTTACAGGAAGAACAACCGCAGCAATGGTCTCAATGTTTGCTTTAGTTGTTAGAAAAGTATACAAGCATATATATATATATATATATATATACACATATATACACACATAACAGTATTCCACACACAAAATAGAAACTTCTGTAGTGCTAAAACTAAAATCCAATTCATATTTCCACTTTCCAGTTTTGAATCTACTTTTGTGTTATGCTGCAAATTTTACTGACTTTCTAGGTTGAGACACTGCTTGTTATTCAAATTTAGGTTATTCATACAAACAAATCTGAACATCAGATATTGGAAGGTCATTTTTTGGCACTCCACTTCTGGAAAGATGTGAACTGTTTGGAAAGAATCTGGAGGAAAACAACAGAAATGAGTAGAGGTCTAGAAAATATAACCCATGTGAAAAGACTGAAGGTACCAAGGTTGTTTAGTCTAAAGAGGAGGAGAAAGAGGGGAAAAATTTTAGTACTTTTCACATTTCTAACAAGCAGCTATGCTCATCTATTTTCCAAGTTTATGGCTGATAAAGCAAGAAGGAATGATCTTAAATTGTGGTAAGGGAGAGACAGATGAGACATTAGGAAATACACTGTAATATTATGGCCAGACAGGCTCTGAAAGACTGCTGGAAACTTGATCATCTGGAGATTTTAAAGAGCAGGTTAGGAAAACGTCAGCCAAGAGACATTGGGAAGGGGGTAGCGGAAGGAATGAAAGGGTTGAACTAGGCAATCTTTTGATGATTGAAACTTCTTGTTTCTGTATTACATTACTTCACATCCTGGAATGTTATAATAGGGTATCACACTCCCTTCAGCACTTTTTAAGGCATTCAAGATAGCCTGGAGACAGATGTCATTTTCCAGATCAAAAAGGACCACTGGAAAAGGTTACCTTCCCATGTTGTTCCATGCTGTGGGAGCATATAATTTCTTTGTTCTGTCTTTCCGATCACCTACCAGAGTAACTTATGTGGATGCACTAAAACCATTTCAATAAAAATAACTGAATTAATAAAGATCATTTTGAAGGTGTATGCTAATCTGGTTGTTTCATTTGACTGATCAGCTTCTGCCAGTAGGTCTCCAGCAAGATCAGTGATAAGGAAAAGGTGAGGCTGGGCTATTTGACTGAGCACATTTTCTTCTTCCCTCTTAAGATTTTGCAGACATTGCTCTGACCATAATTGTCCCTGCTAATCCTGGTGCTCTCCCACCTGCTATCCTTTCTTCAAAGAACTAACATATTCCCATTCCTGGAAATGTTTAAGGCCGGGGTGGGGGGGGGCAGAGTTTGAGCAACCTGGTCCAGTGGAAGGTGTCCTTGCCCATGGCAGGGTTGTTGAAACTAGATGATCTTTAAGGGCCCTTCTAATCCAAAACATTCTATGGTTCTGTGATTCATGTTGCAGTAAGTACAAGACAGACTGGAATTAGAGGCTCAGAAAGAAATGGGCAAAGTAGATAATGTTTTACCGTTGTTTTAAATACCGTGTCCATTTTGATATATTGTCTTTCTGGCAAACTGGTTACATCCTTCAGGTACTACCAGCAAGAAACTGATAAGATTGTACACACAAAATGAGTCCAAGAAGTTCTAGTAGTAACTAGCGTGGCCTCCTGTTCTCAATAACCTGGTAATGTTTAGAGGGTAACTTAGACATTTCAGTTTTTTGCTATCTAAAACTCAGTATATAACCTTAGATCCTGGGGAAGAATACATAAATTGTTAAGGCAGTGATCAAAGAGTATTTCTCAGACTCTTACACTGAGACCCTTAAAGGGCTTAGAGGTTGTGCACTCAACCTTTTGATACTTGGATTTGAGTCAGACCATCAGACCATGCCAGATGTCTGGCCCCTCTCTTCAGCAGTCTCAGAGTGGAGGGAATTGCAAGTTCCTGTCTATGAGCTGGGCAGAAAGCCACACCAGGTGGCTGGGAGAGACTGCAGGCATTGGCCTCTCTTCTGCTAGCTACATCTGACAAGGGAGGAGTCCTCACCCACTCTTGAAACAAAGGCAAGGAGGATGTTTGGAACTGTGAATCTTGTGGAAGACAACTGAACAAACTGCAACGCATCCCAAAATATAAGGCAAATACCTTGCCAAATAAGCCTTGGATGTTTTAGCTGTGTCCATATTGTGATGTGCTCATGTTCAGCATCTCCTGCACTGACCTCATGGAGGAAGCAATATTTTGCAGGACTGGAGGCAAAATGCTGATGAAAGATTTTGAAGGGGTTGTATTTTAGTTAACTGATATGTCTTTTTTGACACCATCTAAAAGAGAGGGAGGCGGAGCTGGGTTCTTGACAGGGGTAATCTTTGTATTGCACAGATATTTTATTAGGGATCTCATGAAAGTAGAGGTTTAGCATTTATTTAGCAGTGCATTGCTAAGCCTGAGTACAAAACTGCTAAAAGGCTAAAATAAACCCCAAAATTTCTTACAGTTTTTTTGAGACCTTGCATCCATCTGCCACATGCATTTTTGAACCTTCTAAAAATCTCAGGTGTGTATAAGCATGACTCACACAACCTCTATCTACTCTATGATCCATGTTAGGCATATGAACCTTATATCCCTGTCATGAAGCCAAAGGGCTCCCTTCAAACGAAATAAAGTTTTTGGGTGGGCATAATGTAATTAAAAAAGGATACCCCCATCTAAAAATTTTATTGCACTTACATATAACTGGATGATGCAGAGAGCTATTAAGGTTCATGTCCTTATAAAACCCCACTAATGTAATGGAAGATGAAAATGGATTCCAAAAAGAAAAGCTTTTTACAAGAGTTCCTCAAGATTTAGAATTGTCATGAAATATAGCACAAACCTGATAATTCTTAAATTAAAGATATGAAGTTACTGTTTTCTTCATGTTATTTGTAACCACTCATTTTATAAAGATACTTGACTTACTTTACAAGATACACTGTATTAGGTTCTATCTTTTGATGCTAGCTACTTGCTTTCAAAGGCAAACACATGCAAAGATGCATTTCATTAGACTAGAAGCTGAAATTCCTGCCAGATACAGCATAACACTAATGAAGGTCAATACAATTTGTTCAGAGTGCTATAAATAGCTTTGAAACTGGAAGCTAATGCCATTATTTAAGTCCTCAGTTTACAGGCTTACTTACAGTTTACATATTTGCTCACATTAATCTAATGGAATTTACCAGGATCTTTAAAATTATATCCACAGTTTCTTTTAAATTCCTTTAAGTTCCTTTCATCTGTAAGGCAGTTCCGGAAACACTTGTGACAAGATAGAAATCAATGGCAAAAGATGTGTGGCAGGGAAAACTTGTAACACTAGTGTAACACAGCGTAACACTGGACATTATTTTGCATGTGTGCTGGTCAGAGTGGAAAACCATCTACCAGAGCAAAGCCTGCTATCTAGAAAGCAAGCATTGCCTATAACATTTCAGCAATACCACCAAGGAGTAAGTGACTTCAGGAAATGAGAAGTAACTCCGGTTTAGCTCAGGAAAGCCAGCTCCTTTACTTGAAAGAATTTCATAACCCTTCACTTGCATATAAATTGTAAGTAGAAAGAGACTCGTAAGAGTTGCATAGGCATGTTTTGTATAATGAGTGGCCTCCTCCCAGCTGTAGTTTTTGCGGGCAAGGAGGGCGAACATAGTGGCATTCTTTGTAGAGTCACCACTCATGCTTCAAACTGGACACATATGGGAACTAGAATAACACTGGTGCTCTTCCAAATGTACATTAGAAAGCGCCAAAGTGGATACAATTTATTCCTATCCCTATTTATTCCTATAATTTGTCCCCTATGGCATCTAGATGCTATGGAAACCCACTTCATAAAAAAAGGATGTTTCTTTTATGATTTAAATTCCATTTCTTCTGGCCCACATGAACCATATGAATACCACCAAGGGAGAATTCACATATAAACTACCAAATGCTTCTTAGCAATTTCAAACCTTTTCCAAAGTGACAGGAAGATAATTTATATGATCCCTCTGTACATTTTCAATCTTTTAGATGCTTCAGGAAGAAGCGGAAAACTCTTTTATGTGAATCTTTATGTAAAGCTTTGTCTGTGGCACTTTACACAAAACCAGACTACATTGTACTTCCACTGGATGGAGAAGTGGCCAGGACAGAGAGTGTAATGAGGATACTATTTCCCTACAGAGTGATTAAATAGAAAATAAAAGTTCTTAAAATCTTCCTTAATGGTTTAAACAACCTTTTATTATCCCTTTTTGTATCATGATTCTCAATATCAGAAGATTTCTACTTGTTGTGAGACAGAAAAATAGGTAATTTAAGTGCTAAAGGGGAGTATAAGATAGTTGTGTTGTTGGAAACCTACTTGAGGAGCAAAGTTTAATTTTTTTATAAAAGGGAGAAGCTGCATTGAAAACTGAATTTTCTGTGATATACTCCAAGTTCATTGAGAACCAGTTGAAGATTTGATCAGCTTTCTTGTACTTTTTTCGGAGGAAAATTAGCGAAGTCACTATAACTGTCTGAGTCCTCCGATAAAGTTTCTGTGGCTGAGTTCTGAAGGTTTGTTGTCTGTTTGAAGACAGACATTATCTCTCAATCACCATCTTCCAGCTGTATCTTTCAGCTCCTTCACAAATCTGAATTGTACTGTGTTGAAACTTAGAAAACTCTTCTATAAAAGTGTTTCTTGTTAGCAGATGACTAATCCATGCCATCTCTGCCTTCTTGTGTTATTAGGAACTTCATAAAATGGTAGAATGGTTTGGGTTACAAGGAACCTTAAAGATCATGTAGTTCTAAGCTCCCTGCCAAAGGGAGGGACATCTTTCACTAGATCAGGTTGCTCAGAGACCCATTCAATGTGGTCCTGAACACTTTTAGGTATGGTGTATTCACAACTTCTCTGGTCAACCTGTTCTTGTGTCTTGCCACCCTCACAGTAAAGATTTTCTTCCTAATATCTAAGCTAAACCTGCACTCTTTCTGTTTGAGGCCGTTCCCCCTTCTCTTATCACTACATGCCTTTGTAAAAAGTCACTCTCCAGTTTTCCTCTAGAGCTCCTATAGGTACTGGAACACTGCAATAAGGTTACTGCAAAGTCTTCCCTTTTGCAGGCTGAATAAGCCCAATTCTCTTAGCTTTTCCTCGTAGCAGAGGTGCTCCTTCCATCTAATCACCCCCTGCCCTCCTCTGGACTCATTCAAACAGGTCAATGTCCTTCCTGTGCTGGGGATCCCAGAGCTATGCACAATACTCCAGGTAGAATCTCATGAGAGTGGAGTAGGAGGGGAGAATCACCTCTTTTAAGCATAGTTTCCACTTGTACAAACTGTATTTTCCTATGTCTCAAAGCTGCAAGACTTGCATTCACAGGTATTCTGTTTTTTTCACTACCTATAACAACTGCATTGATGACAGAAGCTTGTGTGTGTGTATAAAAACCTGTGGGAAAAAAGTGAGTGCCCTGCTTAATGCTCTGGAACATTTTCATAATGAAAATAAACTGCATATTTATTTTCTTTGAAGTAGATCAATAGCTATTGGCAAGTTGTAGTGATGGATTTCTTCTGTTAGCCCAGTTGGAGCTATATTCTTCAGGAGAGTTTACTCATTAATAAATTCAAAGTAGAATTTATTCAATGATATTTTTAAAATATTTACACAAATGTTTTCTTACAAGTTCTGAGACTAACAATCTTTGTTGCCTACAATGCTTTGCCTCCAAAGGCTGTTTTGGTAAAGGCCATTTTTCTTTTCTGCTTTACTGTTTCATTCCCCTGTTATTGAAGGTATCTGACAGAGGAGCTTAGGAGTAGTCTACAGGGATTGCTTTGGGTGCCATCACCCCTAACTGCCTGCATGGAGTTACCACCCCAAAGAGGGTGAGCAGAACAAAACATGGGTTGTCCCAGTTCACACTTAAGCTGCTGATGGCAGTGGATCCACATTAAGATGTCAAAGTGCAAGGTTTTCCGCCTGGTTTCTTCTGTGACACTGGTGATGACCACCAGCAGAAGGAAAAGTAGCTACAGATCAGAGGAGACCTATAACATCTTTAATCACTTCAGCTGTTGATCAGTGAATGTGATCATTTGTCAGAGTAGCTGTAGTCAGAGCTGCCACTGAAAGTTGTACAGATGGATCTGGACATGCTTTGAAGTAGATACCTTGGATACGGACTGACAAATAGCTGAGGCAGCATGGAATTCAGTGCAGACTACATTTTCAGTTATTTATTCAGCTTCTCAGGTGGTTTGCATAACCCACGTTGAGAGCTGTGCTGCCATAGCTACACAGAAACATTACTCCAGCTAGTTTAAAGTTAGACTGCATTTGTGTGTGTGAGCTACAGCCATGGCTCTACATAAGCAGAGCAGCTCTGCCCTTATTTGTTTGTTTCAATTCCCCAATGGGATCTCGAGGCACTACTGCAATAGAAATAATAATGAATCATTAATAACTTCTGCTGAATCTTTTGAAAACTATTCACTGTGCAGTTGACGTTTATTTATTAGTGCAGAGTAGGTGATGCAACAAAAGAAGGCAAACAAAACGAGCTGTGGACCATTTTGCTTCAATTTATTGAGCATTTTCTTCTGGGGATAATTATGTTTTAAAATGAAAGCCTTTGTGGTTGAAAAGATTCCCCTTGGCTCCAAATATCTTCAGAAAGTAGCTTTATTTATTAGTCTTGGTATTGTTTTACTATTAATGCAGTGCTGATAAAGTGTCTGGAGAGAGGTGATTTTTTTCCAAAAGAGAGTTATGGGAAGTCAGAACTGGGTATGTTCCATCCTTTTGATAATGTTTCTACATTCTTTCAGCATAAATTCATGTCAGTCTCCACATTTGGGCCCAAAACAGCTAGATGGAGCTCTTTCCTCTCTAATTAACAGGAAACCATCTTAAATAACTAATTTAAAATCTTAAAAAGACCAACCTGCCAATGAAAATTTTCTCATTTTTAAAATAAGATAGCTCTGAGTAAGAACTATGTAGGAAGGTTTTGGAAGATTAGACCCAAAGGCTTAAACTGGAAAGATGTTAATAATGAACATGTGATCAGAGCTAGTTCTGCAGTGTGTGGACTACAGACTATTGGCAAAAAAAAAAAAAAAAAAAGAAAAAAGAAAAAGAAAAAGAAATTAAAGAGAATGAAATATAACTTCTAAGGTTTCCTGTCAAGGAGTATCTCTGTAATATATACACTTATATACAAAAGATTGGATTAGATGATATAATGGTCTTTCTCTGTCTCTGACTCAATGAACCGAGACAGATGCCAAGTGTAATCGTTAGTAAAGATAGCTAATGTGTTGCTTGTAAGAAGCAACGTGTTAGCTTGTGTTGAAACAAGCCAGATAGATGTTCTATGATCTAAAAAAAATTTGGCCAAGGGAAGACTACACGTTGTCTTGAAAATCTACAAAGCCGAGCAGCAATCTCAGATGTTTGTGCTAGTTGGTCTTGCTAAGTTAAGAAAATCTACCCTAGTATGGTTATACTTCCTCCAGCAAATAGAGATAAATGAAAATAGATTTGCCTTAAAAAGATGCACAGTAAAGATATGCATAATTTGTATACATTTAATTAGGTATTATCTTTTGGAAAAGTAAAGGTAACTGTAATAAACAAAGATCTGAGAATGTTTACTCTTTACTTTCTTTTATGTTGGGTTTTCACTGAAACATCTTAGTGGAAGAATTGGTGGAAGATTTTCCCTCTGATTTGAGAGAACTACACAACATAATTGCTTTAACAAACCATTCATCAAACTGCACTCGTGAAACTGTGCTTCTGCCAATTACTAAGGCATCCTGGTTATTGACAGACACACAACTGAGCTGTCTGCTTCTTCTTTTTTCTCCCCTTCCTAGTCTATCAATGCCATGAGCTAGCAGGGACAACAGACTTGCAGTGACACTTTCTGGCACCCATGCATCACCTCAACTTCAGAGCACATGAGAGTTTTTCAGAGGCTACCACAACCTCCTGCTCATTATGCTGTGTATGACCTGGACCTTGTCTTCCTAGGCAGCTGAAGGGTGGTGAGTATATCTGCTTCCCTTAAGCACTCCATTGCCATGGCCCAGAATGGAAGACTCCAAGGTGGACTATGGAACTTTTTCAGCTGTACACGATACAGTGGACCTGAAGGAGTCTGCCTGAGCTCTGTAATTCAGTCTCATGCTGTTGCAGTCAGTCATAACTTTTGTCTCTCTTCGTCTGTTCAACTCCTGCTAACAATAGTTTCTGTTTGCTGCCACAGCTTCTAGTAGAAAGCTGCTCCAGGATCTCACTGCAATGAAGATTAGAAACCTTCTGCTCTCCAGACATAACTTACTACTAGCCAATTTATACTACTTGGTCTCATGGTGCAAAAGAATAGTCACACTGTGGCTACATTAGCAAATTAATTGTAGTAATAAGACTGGATTGGCAGGCAAAAGTAGTCAGTGTTGAGACTCTTGTGTTATATACTTTACAGGCAGTTTGAAGTTTATTTGGGATATGACTTATTTCGGTTCAATATCCCCATTTACACACGTGATTCAAAGCTTTTCAAAGGAAATCTGTGCTTCAGACCTTGTCTCTGAATCTTGGGTTCTTCTAGGAAGTGCCACACTGTCTGCCTCATGCAGATCAATGCCACTACTTACAGCAGTTTCCTTACTGCTATTGGCTATCTAAGGTCAAACATACAGAAATCACTTCCGTTCCTGCTCATTCTTTGCATGACACCACCTCTATCCACCTCCCTTCTCATAGGTTGCACAGTGTTTGCTGTACTGTGCCACAGTCAAGGAGTGAATCCTGTGGCTTCAGCAGGTACCTCAGTAGGACAGAAAAAATGAACTGACACTTACACTCCCAGATTTCTGGTTTTGATGACTTTGCCCAGTTTTGATTGATGTTGAGACTACTGGGACTGTATCACCATTGGTATGATTTCATACTCACTAGTGGGTATGAAATTTTCCACTGCAGTGGAGCACCACCAAGAATCTCTCTTGTGAGCTGGCCTTGCCATCTTGACACGTAATTTTGCAAGCTGGAACCTTACAAACTTCAGAGCCTGGTCTGTGGCTAACCGGTGTGGGATTGACAAGTGGGTATGGTGCAGCGAAGCTGTATAAGACCGTACTCTGCAGCTGCTTCCTATGTGTAGTGCAAGTAGTTGACATAAGCAAATAAGACCTTTTCATTTTGGGGGTTGCATCCCTGTGTGTGTTGTGGGGGAGAGGGAGAGAGCCCTTCTTTCTCATCCTACTTTCCATAGCATGGCAGCTACAATCCCTTCAACTGCAAGGGCTTCCACCACTGGCCGTTCAGGCCAAAGGCAGGCCAAGATGCCTTGATAGAGTTTGCCAAAAGGGCTGAGGATACTTATACCTTCTGCAGCTCTCGTCATGCAGTTGGTGGGGTGCTGACACCATCTTTTCAAGCTGAACAAGGATCATTCAGGACACTCAGGCCAGGTAGTGATGCTGCTCATCCATGCATCACTGGATCATGAACATGTTCTGAGGACTACACTTCTAAGAAGGGGAATGCTCCCTTTACTGCAGGGAGTTTCTTACTGTGTATGCAAGTCATTTGCATTTCACCAGCACACTGCAAGGTGAAAAGCCACACAGAACAGCCTTGATGTTAGTGCCCTCCAAATCATGGGTTCCTGCTGTATCCTGCAGAGTTGCGGGATAACACATTTTGGACAGAAACTTTGAGGAAAAATTTCCTCAGAAAAACTGTACACAACCTGTTGCACTCTGCATATGGAACACTCAGGATGACATGCATGCTCAAGACAGTATCTGTTCCTTCAACTATGGAGAACATCTGAGAGAAGATGCTTGAATGTCCCCCTCTTTTCCAGAAATGAAACTTTATAATGGAAATCACAGTTTAAAAAAAAAAACAAAACAAAAAACCCAAGTGTCTTTTAGATCTTCTTAGTCATCCTTTTTCTCCAGGAGAGGCTACAGGGGATTTCTGTAGCCCCAGTAGGAGACTTCAGCTTCTCATTGGTGGCACATAATAGACTAGACCTTTTCAGCAAAGATGGTTACTGTAGCTAAGTCTTCTCTAGCTCTCTGTCTCCTATGACTTTTTCTGCACATCAATGTGTGTTTAGACTCAGTAACTCTCAGGAAACCAGCCTCACCCTCTTGAGATGCATCTCCTGCCCTCACAGGTCTTTCCTGGAGTAGTTGCTCTGGCAGATGTAGCAGCCAGAATATACATGCTATTTAGCTGAAAGGGGCAGGGGGTGTGTGTGCTTTTTGTTGCTCAGCAAAGATCTGACAGGAGAAATGGCCTTGAGGGTGTTTGCTTGCATGTGATGCTGCAGGCAGCTGGCAGCAGACACAATGGTGGGAGAGAAGCTTGTTCAAGATGTTGTTAGTTGAGGCTGCTTGGGGATGGGACAAGCAATAAATGTTGGAGTAGTAGATCTCACTGGTCCATTAGTGGGAAGGGATCTCTCAGCAGGAAGATTACCCTTGCATGTCAGAGAGAACTCTGTCCTATTCCTCCTTCACCCTTTTAAAATTTAAGGGATAAATCTCCCATATGTTCTGTACCTACACCTTTTCCTCAAATGCTCAATTCACAGAGAGACTGAGCCCCTTCAGCCTCACAAATTGCCCAAGTTCCTTGCCCCAGAGGAACTTAAAGCTGCTGCCCCAGCCTTGTGTGCTGGCCCTCCCACTCATGACCCCTTAGGTGCCAAGCTTTCTACAATGACACAGGTATTCATGGAAGCACTATACCCTTCCCATGCTACGATGGACCATTAGTACAACCCACAGTCCCTTCTTGGGCACCTTGCTCTTACTCCATGCACAAAAAAAAAAACCACAAAAAAAAGGACTGCACATATTAGGATGACTCAGAGCTTTAGCTAAAGGTGACATATCTGTATATAAGCAGAGATGGGTTAGCATGGGTGACTTAATCTCCTGAGCTGACAGGCCTCATCACTTATTTGATAGAGAAAATGGTGGAAAAGCCAACATGGCCAAGAACCGCTTTGCTTCTTAGGACAGAGAAAGAGAACAGGAAGAGATGCTGGGAGTGGGAAAAAAACCACAGTCAAGAGTGCAAACATCCCATTGGGGAACAGTGGCTGTCCAATCTGTGTCAGTTGTAACACAGCTCTATGGGGACGATGTTGGTAAAAAACTGGTTAACCTGGCCAAATCAAAATGACAACACAGTGCCAGTAACTGTCTGCTGGAAAGAGGGAAGCAGTTACTGTTCTCTCCAGTGCTTTTTCTGTCTTCACCAGGCTGTCTACCTGACATTGCTGTTGTGTAGTCCCTCTCTAAGTCCCTTTCTCCTCCAGCTCCTTCTCTTCCTGGGAACCCAGGCTTGAAATTTTGAAGAAAGGTGGAGGAGCTGCTGGTGTTGTCACTTCTCCTGCTCCTGAGCTTCTGACCCTTTTAAGGAAATGTGGAAGAAAGATGGAGAGGAGTGGTAGACAGCTGCTATCCTAGGAGCATTGTTTTGTTGTAAATGCAGGGAAACCTTTCAGTTTGTACTTTTCAGTCTCATGGCTGATGGCAGGAGTGGAAGCAGTCGTGTTACTGTGCATGGTGGTCTCGTTGCTTCTTCAGAGGATAATCCAGTACATACAGGAAGGGACCATGCAAGAGTGCCATTTTCAGTAAGCTAAGAGGGATGAATCACCATAGTGTGCTATATTCTCAGCTTTCCTGGATGTCTGGACTGATGCTCCAGCTGGGTGGGCTTGGATGAAAGGTTTTGGATGTAGAGACAGTTGCTACATCAAAAAATTCTCTGGTACCTTACAGACTGTGGAAACTGGTTTGCAAAAGTGGTCAGACCAGCAATATACTAAACCACAATTCTAAATATACACCTGTAATACAGCTGCTAGAGGTTCACCTTTTCTCTTCCCAGCATGGAGATGTGAGTATGAAACTGTACCCTTACTCATGCTCAAATTAACCTGGACAGAGGGTGACTACTGCAGGTCATGGTGGGAGTGGCCAAAACAGAGGCCCCTCTGAATGTTCTCAAATGCCTTCTGCAGGGTTTAGGTGTGGGCTCTGTAGTCAGTACTGGCCTGGTGGCACTATGACACAGGGCTATGGTGGTTCAAATAAGAAGCCAGTTTTGTGGTGGACTCTGAGTCACAGAACTTTTGAAGCTGTCTGTAATGGACACAGATCTTCCCCATCCTCACAGTATGATTATTTTCTTTCGAAGAAAACTTTCTTTCTCCTCTCAAATTTCATGCAACGTTGCTAGCAACCTGCTGATACTGCAACTGTGTTATTCAATTGTCCAAGCAGTTTTTAGCTTCACAGTTTTTTGAAAGATGTCATTTCATCAAGTGTCTGTGAATCTTCTAGAAGAATGGCAGTTGTCTGATACTTTGACAGACAAAACAAAGATTGCAAGTTGGAAGAGGAAATCACCGCAAGGTTGGACTGGTAACCAAAAGGAAGGGTAGCAAACCCAGAGACTCCTCTGTAGAAAATGAATTTGCAAACACAGCTGAGGCATAACAGTTGTTAATAAATAGAAAGACAGAGATGACACTTGTTCATTTGAATGTCAGGAGAGATGCATTTTGGGATCTGTGGAAGAGTCAAGAGCCTCCTCACAGCACAGATATTTTATGTAACACCTAGTGGCAATGTGGCCCACACCCTGGCTCGAAATGCACTGTCTCCATGGAGCATTGGAACACTTGCGAAATAGTAGTTTCATTTTAGTTTCCTCCAAGGGGAATTTAACTTGTGTGCACAAAAATCACAGTGCTTTCTGAAGCAAGATGCTGGAACTGAAGTAAAGAGGGAGATCTTTTCAATCTGCACAACTGTTCCAAGCCACAGTGTCCATGTAGACCTCGCCTCAGGTTCCTTCTCAGACTTCAGAGGGTATAGGGAAAGAAGCTAAGATTTTTACATTGGTATCCTGCCCTTATAGCTGAGATGTCACACTGTAGATTGGTGCAATAACTACAGGATCCCTGGTCTAGTTTCCATGTTCACTTTCGCTTCTGAGGAATTTGGATATAGGACTGCTTTTTAGCATCTGACCCACACCAATACAAATTTAATATCTGGACCTGGGAAATTCGGAAAATCTATAGGTCAGTAATATGGACACGACTTGTAGGCTGCTTCTCCTGAAGATGCTATGCTGCACTGCAGCTGGATGACTCCTACTGTTTCCAAATAGGCCAAAGTTTATGAAAAACCTACCTCCTTAGTTATGTGGAGAAGGTGGGTTTTTTTCATTTGGCAGCAAACAGTCCAAGGATACGCCTCCCAAAAGTCCTATAGGATTGAAAAGACTGGACAGAAGTAGTCTAAGTAATTTGAAACAGTAAACTTATCTCATTGGATCTTTGAGCTTTTTTAATTTCTCTCCTTAAATGACACTTTTGGAACTGAATAAACTGGAAAAAAATGGACTGGATTTTTTTATTTCACCAAAGTGCAACAAAGGGCTCTGGTTTAAATCTCTTTTTAGGAGATAATGTATACAACATTTGCACATAATAACACATATGTTAAAAGCAAATTTTTAATAGAGAATTTTAATTAATATAAAATGAAATTAAAGCTTTCCAATTTAGTGTCTGGCATTTCCTCTTTACTTCTTTATAACTTCCAGTTGGATAAGCATAAGAATCAACACAAGGTGTTTGCCTGAGGTTCAGCTGTATGATCGCATCTAACTTTGTTCCTCGCACCTGAGGGATTAGCAGCAATATAAATTAAGAGTTTTATCTACTTCAACTACTAAAAACCACTATTCAAGTTTAATATCTCTTTTTACACTTATTCTGTGATGATAGTCAATGGCAGATTTTTGTTTCATTTTGTTCTTTTGATGCATTTCTTTGGAAACAAGATACTCCAATATTTCAAGATGGATGGTTACTGAGATTTTGTAGACTATGAGGCACCAAAAATCTCCTGAAATGCCCGTCAGTGATATTTACAATCAGACTGGTTTAATCCTAAACCGATCATCAAGTCCCATTTCTACGTAGGCTAGAAGTATCTTCGGACTAACAAGAGGGTGACAGGAAACCAGATAGACAGATATTTGGATAAAGTAAAAAGGTATTAGCCATGCCTGAGTGATGTTCTGCAAAACAAGGAAGAGTAAATGTCAGTTCAGAGTTCAGAAGGGCAGATGAGAAATAGTATTGCATACTACTTCCTATTTGCCCTGCTAATAGTAGGACCTGGGGTGAAAAGTCCTTTGATAGCCATGGGCCTTGAAGGAAGCTGTTGCCGAGTCCAGCCACACATGGGATGAGGCAAAGGAGGTTCAAGGACTCCAGCTGGGACACAATGAAGTCTTTTCTGGCATTCAGGCACTACTGGTTCATAGACAGAGCCATAGGAGAGATAAATCAAAGCAAATCCAATTTTAAAACCCTTTTGTTATCAGTGCCCAGCTGTGCTGGTAAGTCTTTGTTTTTTTAGTTCTCCTGTTTTGAACAGGATAAGGAGCATGGTGCCAGCACAGATTATGAAGCTGCCTGCTACCTGCTCCCCACCGAGTGCTCTCCTTATGATGTTATACCACAATCCTATGGAAGCCACGATCTTCCAATGGCAGTGGGAATTCCTGTTATTATTTAGTCAACAAGAAACTGAGCCTTATTTGATTTCGATTTCTATATATATAGTTTATCTACATTAAGTCATGTGCTTGGAAATAATATGCTCATCATCCTTCCCTTTCTCCTATTGTTTTTAATATTCACTTGTGTTATTTCCTATGGTAAAATGTAGGATGTTATCACATGTCTGTGGAATGGAAGTAAGCATGTCTATAAAGGGATATTCTACATAACTAGATGCTTCTCCGAGGTGTGGGAGTATACTGACATAACTATTTGTGCATCTGAATCTCCTCTGATTCCTTTCAGACCCCTTATCATACACAATATGCTTCAATTGTGAGAGTATTTCTGAATTTGTAGTTGAATATTAACGCTTTCCCATTTATTGTCTCATACAATGGTTGGGAATAAGGTGAGGAAAACAAATGGTGAAGATAGTATACTACAGGGAAATCAGAAAGATTAAAAAAGTTGTGAGACTAAAATGAATCATTCTTTTCCAGGCAGCAGCCAATATCAGATACTTCAGGAAAAGTCTCATCTAATGTCCACAGAGATTATTTCTAATGTTGGTGATGCCATTCTTTCCTGGTCCATAGTGATATAAAAAATTTCCTGTCCTTGTGTATATCTGAAAAATGTGTTGTAGAATGGATCAGGATGTTCTAAAATAGAAAACCAGGAAGCCATTGCTTCAAATGGAAACATTACAATTAGCCTTGAGGTGATGGTATTAAAAAAAGTCAGATGTGAAAAGTCAACAACCATACCTGTAAAGTAACATATCTGCCATCTGTTAGGGAAAGTATTCCTTCATTTTCTTATTAATTGTTTTCCTTCCTTCCTTCCTTCCTTCCTTCCTTCCTTCCTTCCTTCCTTCCTTCCTTCCT
>VYXB01008512.1:282684-317911 GCA_013397135.1 Pachyramphus minor | reverse complement strand
TTCCTTCCTTCCTTCCTTCCTTCCTTCCTTCCTTCCTTTCTCTCCACTCCCCTAAGAGGGGATCTAATAATGGAGAGAGGGCAGTTAGGAAGAGAGAGCAGAAACATCTAGTGGAAAGGTATGGCTGTGCAGGTTGGCAGGCAGATTAGCCAGATGATGAATGATACTTAGGAATATTTGCACACTGTGCTTCTTTAACTGATCTCCATGAAGCAGTGAAGTAAAGAAGGAAGGGCTGATTTTATTTTGATCTGAATTGCTCACATGACCAAAGTTTCATTTCATTAGACCCTTTTGCTTGCCAGCCTCATCTCCCTATCATTCCATCAATGAATATTCCTGTTTTTTTCTGCTTTTTATATGTCTTAAATATTTTGCTATTCAGCTTTTTGAATTATAGCAATGTTGGGTAATGGATGCAGAAGGGAAGAAAAATTCATGCTTACTGTCCTTGAACTGTGTACTGCATGTGAGAGTGTAATACAAAATACTCTTTGTGTTACAAAATCAGAGTATATCAGAGTAAATTATTAGAAGAGAACTCATTTCCCACCCAGATCCCTTACACTCAATTCAAGTCCTATGGAAGACCCTATATAAGCATTTGAAACAGGGACTTTGATACTATTTTATTCCTAATGAGGAACAAAATTCAAAGCTTCAGTTAGGCATAGTGCAAAGTAAGAAATGGAAGTCAGTGGTGGGCAGAGTCTTTCTTCCAATCTACAGCTGTGGCAGGCTGTAGGCAAATGTAGGGTTGCACAGGTACTTACATAACCTAGTTCTGTGCGAGGACTAGACTTTTTCCAAATTCCCTGTGCCACTACTACCTGTAAAGTCTCTGAGGGGCTTCCTACCAAAGGCACTCCTATAGAGCCTCTGTACCTCTGCAATCAAGGCTTTGGGACTAAGCATGCCCAGTGGCAGTGAACTTCCTCCTCAAGACATCTTTGTTGCTCTTCTTGTAGGCTGGAGGTGAGGATGAGTAAAATATGGTCTCTGAGCAGTCTGGCAGGGGTAGTGTGCTTCTGCTCTTTCCAGCGGGGGCCTGCATGTTCATTTGCTCAAGTGAACAGGCCTTTTCCTATTTTATATCATGCAACTTAAAGTGCATATTCAGTAGAAAGTCTTGGATGGTTGCAGTGCAGTCCCACTTTGCTAATTAAACCAGAGCAGTGTCTAATTCAATTTGACAGCACACTTCTTCCCCCTCTTCTATTTGTAACAGTAGAAATCCTACTTGCTGGCTAATCACCATCATGGCTAATAGCTCCACAAAAACATGCAATTACAGAAATTGCCCATCAGTCCTCATGTCTCTTGCTGTGGCCAACATAGTGAAAGCACTGAAACTTATCTGAAGAGATATGAACTGGTTGTGTGCCACGGAGGCTTTCCTTTTCCTCCAGGCAATCACAGGCAGCATAAATTTGAGCATCAGGCAGGAGACAGCAGCGTAAGTATAGATGTTCTGAATGGCTGTCAAATTCCTCAATCCTATTTAGAAATAATCACTGTTCTTTCTGATCCCCTGAGCAAATGTTTAGAGTAGACTCAGCCAGTTACCTAACATACAAAGGGAAAAAGAGAGTAGGTGTATGGTGTGAATCCATGGTGATGCACAGACTAGATGTTAGACAGGGTACTAAGAAACTATGCTTCCTTCCATCCATCAGCTAACTGTTAGAGTGATAACCAGAGGAAATACAGCCTGGTAGAGAAAACTGGGAGCGACAACAGTATATTGCATTGCGACTCATTAAGGAAAGACATAAATAATAACATCAGGATGTGTGAAAGAGAGGAAGAATTACTTTTTGACAAAAAGAAAATCTGATTATTTCCTTCTACCTACATCTATGCATCCTGTGTCTGTTCATTCACCATAGCAGCCCTAGGATGCTCTTAGAACAATGACTTATAAGAACACTCACAAGTTCAGGAACATGTTTGAAAGTGCTATCTTTGTCAAGTACACATAGCATTTTAACCTGCAGCTGAAAACACAACACAAGAATTCATTAGGTACCACTGCACCCCAGTGAGACAGGAAAGGGTTGTCTTCTCTAATTTGCAAATAAACAATAAACAACAAAAATTATTAATGTTCAAGTATAAACCTACAACATTATTAACAACGGCCAAAATACAGTGCAGCTTTCCTCTGTACAGCTGTCATCTTAATTTTTAATACATAAACCAGTTAAAAAAGGAATGAGGATTTCAAGCTAATACAATACAGGGAATTATTCATGTAGGCTAACCACAGCCTCATAAGATGAGTCTCTCTAAACAGTAAATGGAGACTTACTTTCTCTCTCTTTCTATCCCTTTCTCTCTCTCAGCTTCTGAGCATGTGTGGCCAACTGCACATGGTTCATAAACAGTTTGAAGAAGACACCCATGTAAAAACAATGCTAAATGCTTGAGGTTTTGTAAGAGCTGAGGCCAGAGGGAAATGCCAGCCTGGGAGTGGGGAGGAGGCTGCAGGCTGCAGCAGTGGTCTGTCACATCTCTTCTCACAGTGAAGCAGTGAAACCCTTGGTCAAAACAACCTCCTTCCTCCTGCTACTAGGCCTCATGTTCCTTTACTCTTTGGATTTCCTATGTATGTGTTGGGTACTTTATGACTCTTCATCATGCAAATACACTATCCGGCTCCTACTGACAGGAGAACCAAATTCCCTGCAGTAATTTCAGAAATTATGCTAAAATTGGCAGATAGATGCCCTTCAGGTGAGATATGGTGGTTTTAAGTTATTATTAGACTTTTCATTTCAATATTAAAAAGTTTTTTTAAAGTATATGAGTCCCTGACAAGACAAGAGTTAAGCACCCAAATACCTTTAAATCTATGATTCCTAATTCATGCTGAATATACATCACCACCTTCGGTGAAACAAGACGCTTAAAGGTTTAATGTTTTATCTAAACTCTCAGCTGACATATCAGAGCTGACAGGTGCCTGCCCCTTCATTTTTTTTCCAAGAAAAGCATTCCCAGATTTGAAAATAATTATTTTAACTGTTTCTCTAATGAAAGAGTCTAATTGACAAGTATTTCTTAAGTTATTTCACCTTCTTTGGCTTGTTCACTTTTTGTGTGTTTGTATGTCTTAGTAAGCAAAGAGAGCCAACGTAAAAGCACAATCCTTTGTTGTTTTAGTATAGTGACTTGCCCAGTGCCCTGGAAATTTATTTCCATGACAGCCTTCCTGAATGGCATATTTGCCATTTTCAGTTTACTCTGTGTGTGTTTGCGTATGCGTGTGTGAGTGTGCGTGTGTGTGTGGGTGTGCCTGCAGAACAATTCCCATTGAGAAAGGCCAGGAGGAGATTTTCAGGGGAGGTTATGAAATACTTAGAAGGAAATAGTGCCTGTAGCTGCAACAGTGAATTAATTATTAATGTTTACAGCTTAAAAGCTTTTAGAAGCCGGGCTGCTCAGGGTATGTGTATGTATACGTATGTGTGTGTATGTGTGTAAATACAGTGGTTAACGACTCACACTGTGTTTAGTCAATGAATGAGTAAAAGTGCCCAGGCTTCAGGCAACAACTGGCAGACATGCCTGAGAATATCCACCCTAGTAATCACCACCCAGAACCCATAAACAGTGAAATTTCACTTGCTTGGGACTTTCTGACAGCCCTGCTATTATCATTGCTGTTTATGGGATCCTTTATGATGTGACAAAGGACGTATCGCTTTTTTTTTTTTTTGGTAAAAGTATGGTGCATATTTGCAGGTGAATGGTAGTACTTAAGATGGCTGACTTTGTTTTGTTCCAGGAGAAGCCACGTAGCTTGTTTGAAATGGTAGAAGTTCAGTGTTCCCAGAAATTACTTGTATTTAAGGAAACAACTGCACAACTAGCCAACATCCAGCTTGGCATGACAGTTCATTCTGTTTTCATTTCTGAATAACTTACAGAAAAAATTCAAATGGAAAAAACCCCTCCCTTACCCAGACAAACAGTTAAAAACTAAAATAAAATTTTAACAAACATTAAGAAACCATAGCTGAGCACAAAAAGAGAGTTCTGACATTTTTTAATTAATTGTTTATTTGCAAAAAGGAAAAGAAATTGCATTTGTTTGGTTTTTACTCCTTCTCCAGGAGTAAGAGCTTTGACTCTATTGCCTGTTTAAGAAAATTTGCACCCAGACCTCCAGCCACACAAGCAGTGAATGCTCTGAAATAAGTTGTTCACAGTCTCTCTAGCTGAGAGCTGACGCTTATCCCATGTATATGGGATCCTGAAATATGCAGTGAACCTGCAATTTGAAGCCATGCATAAACTCCTTCTAAAAAATCCAGGAGTTTATTCTCTCTGAATAAGTGAATGAGTATTTAAGCAATTTTTCCTCCAATAAGAGAAAAGGGTTCAAATATTTCCAGATGGAGGAAGCAATTGAACCTTTAAGACACACAGATTCCTAAATCTTGGATGTCTGAAAAAATTAATGATAGATTTTTTCCATGCTATTTTTCCAATCAATGCCTACATCTATCTTTTCTTTATCATTACCTTATTGTTTTTTTAATTACCTTACTTCAAAATAAGTAAAAAGTTTCATTTGTTCTGAAGTATTTTTGTTGTTGTTTTTTTTAATTGATCATTTTAGCAAGAAAATTGGGATGCTTTTATGTGTTCATGTCACAGCCTTTTATCTCAAAAGCTGGGTTGCACCTGTTCTATTTTCCTTACTTAAAAGTGTAGCAATATTAAACCAGCACTAACTGATGGCCAGAACATGTGGTCCCTGACACATGTTGTGAACATCCTGTGCACAGAAAATACCTGAGCAAATATTACACTTCCCAGATGTGGCTGCAAAGTGTGGACAGAAAGGACTCATCCTCAAAGCTCTGAAGTCATGATTTAGAGAAAGAGCAAAAGCCAAACTAGGGGAATTTCAGTAATTCTTTGGTGCTTTATGTCAAAAGAATTTTTTTTAATATTAAGTTTATATATATATATATAAAAGAGTTTTAGTAGTCAGCAAATTCCAGTTAAGTTTCCTTCTTCTTTGTCACTTTGCCAGATTTAATCAGGGATTAAAGTTGAGACTTGTTCACCCATGGCATTAAAGGTTCATTCATAAGGAACTGGGGCAAAGGAGAACTGCAGATTTTGCTTGAGCAAACTCAGCCACATGTACCCTTGTGCCTGGAAAACCAAGGAAAGCACAAACAGAAGATCTGCATCTGAGAAGGCCCACTGGCATTGCAGATGTTGATACTTAGTACACTCAACTGATGTAGAGGTGGTTAAGAACTTGTGTCTACTTGAAGCATATTGGTTTACTGTTCACAGGGGGATTAGGTACGGTTGCACCTGTAAAGGTTAGAAGTTAGAGGACGGTATGTTCCTATCAAATTACATTAGGGTTCACAGCTCCAAAACTTGGCTGATTTGGATTCTGAAGTCCAGTTAGCCAAGTTTTGTACTGCTTGCACATATAATGTATAAAACGTCCAGAAGCTCACCTTCTACCATCTTCATTTTAGTACTCTCACTTTCAAGAGTGAGGACAGCAAGCCAAGCAAAATCTTCATAATTTCTCCCCTAGAAAGACAAAATTCACTCTTAGTTGTGTGTATATGTGTGTGTTTCTAGAGAACAGCCACCACTGTTGTGACAATAAAGACACACTTTCCAAAATCTGGGGTGGTTGAGGGCAGAGGTTTATTGAGAGCTAGAGAATAATGCTGTGGGACAAAATCCCAACATGACGTGGAGGAAACATGACATTCTTCTTTCCACACAAAACTGCTCTGACAGGTTGGAGCTGAACCATAGCAAGGTACTAGATATCATCACACAAGTGTTAAAAACATGAATGATGCAATACCAAACACGCACCACGTGAATGCACCAAATGAAACCTGCTGAGCCCATGCTAATGGAGGTTTCACATCATGTGACAATACCCTTGGAAAGAGGAAGGTGCCTTACACTCTGTAGGGTGATATTGTTAGCTTTTGTCCTTATGCTTGATCAAGTAGAACTTCAAAAAATAGTGGAGAAATTCCTTCAGTATTCCTAAGTATGCAGATTGAGGGTGTTCAGGGGCTTTTTGAGTCTACACAGTTTGTACACTAAATGTATTCATAAAGTACTGCGTAGTTATCTGAAAAAGCATGAGACACCTTAGATGTCCATGACAGTACAACTCCCTCCTCAAGTAGCTTGTGCTACAGTTACAGATAGTTTGCATGGCTGTTAGCAAAAGCAAGTTAAGGTTATAACAGATCCACCTCCATCAACGTTTGACCACCCCCAGACAACCGGTTGTGTGAGCTCTAATGCTTGTTGATCCATAATTTCTTGACTCTCAGCAGCTGCTTGCCCTCCTCCTACCCTTTCCTCTCAGGGTACTTCCTCCTTGAAAGGTATCATATGTCTGGGGCAGACTCTTGTCATCCCTGCTGCTGAGCTCTGTCTTTGCAACAGAGAGACTCATTGAATCATGCCAATTGTGCTGCCAGCTGTACAGCAGCCTGTTTCTCGGTGTATAACCCCTCTAACCAAATCGACATGAACTCACATACCTTGCCAGTTTTCCCTTAATTCTTATTTAGCAAGCTACAAAGCAAAAGCAATCAAAAAAAAAAAAAATTGTCACTGTGGTCCCTGAGGAATGTAAAAATTAAAATGCCCATTGAAAGGTACCTCATAGAAAAGCAAAAGGGTTACCATGAGAAGTTTGTGTTCTTTTTACAAATAATAGTTAACCTTCATAAATGAAGCCTAGCACAATTCTGTGACTAGATTTGGAGTAGCAGTTATGAGGTATATGAAAAAAGAAGGGTAGAAACATGACATGAAGTACTAAAATCAGTGTCTTTACCAGCCAGTGACAGCACTAAATGCTGCATCTTTCTTTCAAAAATATCATTGGGGATCTTAATGAGACCAAAACCAGAGAAATCAGTTCTTCATTAACTAGTAAATTAATTAGAGCACTATTCAAAATCAGAGTTATAAAATGCTGTGATGAATGTCACAGGAGAAAATAAGTGCTGCATTTGCAAAAGAAAATGTCTATTTCTGAAAGTCTCAGCATAACAGCAGATTCCAAGGGGTGGGACTGACCAAAAAAAAAAAAAAGGGAATTGCACTTTGTATGAAAATTTGATATTTGATATTTAATCCTTTTAAATTCTTGTTGAAATGCTGCAAGCTCCTGGTTGACAGGAGAACCAGGCACACAGTCATGGACTTCAGCACTCAGAGCAGAGTCTTGAATCTTGGCACTCTTCATCCTGGAGAACAGACCCAACTCTATAGCACTGGCAATCTTCCTCCCTCCCACTCTTGTTCTCACACACATTCATGCACAAACACACACACTTATTTTTGTCACAATTTCATGTGATCTTAATACAGAAAGAAAGGCTACTACTAAATATTTCTCTGGAAAGGCAGAACATTTGAAAAAAAAAGTTGAATTTCAATATAAAAATATTTTGTTGAAAAATTTCAAATCATCCTTAATAGAAAAGCACACAGTCTTGAGACCCAAGGAGCTTTTATTAAAGCCTGTCACAGAATTTTTATAACTGTAAATATGTATGACAAATAATGCTATCTATTTTGGATTAAACAGAGCTTCTAGAGACTGCTGGAAACAAAAGTTCCTGTCAGTATGCAGGAAAAACATTTTTTTTCACCATCTGAACTGTAATGAAAATCTCTGCTGATAATGCAACATCATTAGTAGAAATCAAAAAATGCTAAGATAGACAAGAAGATGGAAAAGATATGGTTACAAAAACTGAGAGTATGTCAAATAATGGTAGTCACATCTAAGAACAACAAAGCAAAACAAAACAAAGCCTCTACTGAAGTTTCTTAGCAATGAGCTAAAATCATGAGGATTATGTAGAAATCTCTGCACCATGAGAGCATGAGATATTTCATGTTAGAAGGAGACAAGTAAGAGACTAAGTGACAGAGATAAAATATTGGAAATTTAGACAGAGAGAATGTAAATTGGAAGACTCCTTTTACAGGTCTCAGAAGAGAGAGGGGTTGGCATGTGAAATTGGGAAGCAATATGTTAAACATGGCTTAAAGGAAATTCTTTTTATGCAATGTGTAATTACCTATTAGGACTGCTTGCTAAAAGATGATTGAAGGAAAGGGCTCAGCAGGATTTGAAAAATGATTTGACTTTTATACAGATAATAAGAACATTCATAGTTAATTGGAGAGGATATATTTATGATGTATAACAGCATAAGAGAACTATGAGTTAGTGGAGGTTATCGAGACCTCCACTAGTGGAGGCTAGTGAGGATATTACCCCCATGGATAGATTATTCTGCACCTGTTCATTCTGGGTTTTTGTTCACCTTTACCTGAAACATTTTCTCTCAGGCTCAGGATGACAAACCGTTTGTGGATCAATGCTGTGTTGGCAAACGGTAATTCCCTTGCCTTAAAACAGTAGAATTAGCTCTGAGAGATCCAGGAGAGATTGAAACCTGCACAAACCCAGTATTTTGCTCTGCCCTTCCAAAAATGCTTAGAGTTATTGAGACCTTGATGAACTTGGAAGTCTTTTGTTCTGTACTGAGGTTGTACAAAATGGGCTGATGCCTTCCCAAAAAAAGTCTGGTATGATGAGCACAGGCAGCTGTGTCTAAGCAAGTTTTTTCAAAGACAGCAATGGCCTGAGACTGGTCCGGATGGGCTCTAGGCCGGGGCACAGCTGGGGCTGATGAATGTACTCTCTGGCAGCAGAGGTAATGACAGCTCAGTTGACACCTGCAGTTCACTTAGGGTCTCACAGAATCTTGGGGTCTTGGTTCCTGGCATTCCCTTCCAGCCCCAAAACCTTGGTGTCTTCTCTGTGAAAGCAAGGAAAAGGAAGAACAATGTTTTCTTTCTTTCACCTCACAGCAGAACTGAGGTCTGTCTGTAGCACTTACCTCGAGCTGGGGGTTGGAAAGAAATCGCTGATCTGGTAACAGTCTCAGAGATGAACTGGTCTGTTCTAACAAATTAGAAGTTATACCTCTCAGGCTGATCTACAGTGAGGTATGAATTTCTCTACTTCTGGCTTACAAGTTTCAAACATACCTGTAGAGAAGACTCTTTTTATTCATTGGCTGCAGTTGTACAGCATTTACAGTGTTTTTTGACACTAAGATGCTACTAAGATCCAAGAATTGACAAACTGACCTACTCTCAATAATGGTGGGATGTGGATCTGTTCCAGGTGACAGAAGAATTTTAGTCTTTTCAAAAAGGCTGGGAAACTATTTTAAAGAGTGCAATAAAAATAAAAATTAAAAAAAATTCAGTAAGAGTACTATCCTTGCTAAGCCTAATTACATCTGGCATGGTGAAGTAGATTATAATACATATATAAGGAGACTGTATGGCTTTTGG
Source organism: Pachyramphus minor (assembly GCA_013397135.1). Lineage (NCBI taxonomy): Eukaryota > Metazoa > Chordata > Aves > Passeriformes > Tyrannidae > Pachyramphus > Pachyramphus minor. Next base: position 308,506 of record VYXB01008512.1, on the reverse strand, counting down.
GGATCATTTTATGGATCTTATTGTATGGTTTCTGAACCAAAGGTGTAGAGAGACGTGATATTTCCCAAGTTCTTTTCATGTCTTTTCTCACCTTCATAAAGGTCTGGCCATATCAATGTTAATTATATGAGACTACATCTCTGTGTATAAGGCTATCTTCTTCATAAACATAGTGCTTTCATGCCATTCCTTCATTCTCTCCCTGCTTAAACTATGACATGGTTTTCAAATCTGTTCACCTTTCTTTGTCTCAAATGCTGAGAAATCTCTCCATCCCCATGAGTCCGCCCTTCCTGACGAGGGCCAGTCCTTCCTCAGAAACAAAGGTTAATGAGCTGGTCGGGTAAAATACAACTTGCCACAGATTAATCTTTCATGGTGCCATTCCATCAGTGCAGCTGACCCTGGCCCCACTGTTCTGTGCCGGCCATGGGGCTCTGCAGGCAATGGGCAGCCCACCAGTTGCCGTCTTGGGAATTTAGGAGATTTTGGGGCAGAGGTAAAGTTCCTGTGGAAACTTCTTTCAGCCATCTCTGCCTTTCCATCTGTGTGTATAAGCCATGTTATTTTTAATTTGACAGAAAACATGTCTGTTCCCAAGGTGCCATACCATTTGCAATGCATGATGTCTTCATTTCTTTTTCAACAATGGTTTTGTATGGTTCAGTTCTGCTGATAATTCTGATAATTCTGATAAAGATGCTGGTGATAAACAAGAGGGTATTCATGAAAGCGCAGGGAGAGGTAATTCAGGATACACTGTTTTCTAGCAGATTGAAGGGAGGTATCTCTCTCCTTACATGACTCTTTTTATTACTGTATATATTGTGTAAACATAAAGTCTTTCATGTCTGGTTACTTTGTTCATCATGTGGTTGTTCATATACTCACACAATTTCTTAATTAAAAATTGCATAATCTTTACAGTTTCATCTTCCTGGTCCTGTCTCAAAATTAAACTGATGAAAGAAAATTTACCATGCCAGCTGTGTGCCCTATAAGGGCTTGAATAACCAAGGCAGGTCTCTTGCACACTCCCTGCAAACTTGCTGAAGCAAAACACCTTGAACAAATTCATCTTCAGTTGCTTGCAAGATGCTTCTGTTTGCTGTGGAAACCCAGTTTTGCCTCTTGATTCAAGCACCCAATGCTGATACTTGAAACTCCCAGAAGAGTTTTATCTTAGAAGTAGCTAGCTGTGGATAGGGAATTTCTTTAGTGCAGTCTTTAAATATTTAACACTAGAAAAATTTAAAAAATGTCAGAGTTCTGTTCTCCTGAATGTGTGATATTAGGAAGGAGGCAGCTTCTATTTTCAGGAATTCAGACAAACTTTTCCTTAGTACTTCCTCGACAAAAAACATTGTTTGCCCAAAAAAGCACTGCCTGAAGGCAACAGGATTTGGATTTCTCTTTTGCTTCTGGCATTGTATTCACTTTCTGACTATCTCACACCCAGCTGAAAAATAGATCAGTACTATCAGTTCCTGTTTCTGCAAGCAAGCCCCTGAAAAACCTATCAGTTCACAAATTTTGGTTTTGCTTTTTTGGGTATTATCTTAGTATTACAGCTGCCACTGACCAAATGAATGTTTAATTGTTGCTTCACTGGGAAGCAACATCCTTGAAGGAAGGATGCTTAGTGTATGCATTACCTTAAAGCATACCTATACCTGTTGATAGCTTTGACCATCTTTCAGCTGGATTTAGGTTTTCCCTGCCCCAGTATACAAGGTGCTGTACATTGGTTCCTAAGACACGAGCTCCCCTTAGAATTGGACCTCCAGTACTGGAAAAGGCCTCATGTGTATGTGTTGTAGGAAGGCAGACGCTTTGATATGAGGCTGGGAGGATTTGACTTTTTCAGCATATATTTGAGTTCCTTTCTGTTTCTAACACAATTGTCCAGTTGATCATAGAAGAGGCTGACCAGTTAATATGGATAGAAGAGAGAACGTGCATAAATTCATGGGATAGGGCCTCAGTGGTGGGGAAAGTGGGAGTTATATGCTGGAATCAGCAAGACTTCATGAGCCTATGTGATAGACTCCTGTGTTTTATTTCAATAAGTCACCATACACACTAAATAAGTTAACATTTGCTCCTGCCATAGGGTTAGTAATATTTCACTGTTGCTCTGAACTGCAAAGAAAAGCCACACTGAAAGATGCCAAGTACATAATGAAGTCAAAATGTGTATATATACATGGAAATGCACATATTTGTCTTTTTGGGAGAAACTTCTACAAAAGGGTAGAAGCACATCCCCAGGCACCTCACATCTCTTCCTACCCTCTTCTCTAGGGATTCTTTCTGTAAACTGATGAGTGCTTAATCAGTTGTCTTTCATTCTCACCTGTGGCAGAAACAACTTCCCATACCCATCCAACCCTGATGTAACATTTACTGAAGACAACAAAAAAGCTTTGATTTCGGGCCTGAAGAAGTCATGCATACTCAAAAGGCTGGTTGTTTTTTGCTGGCTGGTTTATTAAAAGATATTACATATTCATACAAGGTTTCCCCAACATACCTTTCGTCTGTTCCTTCTACAGCAATACAGGTAAAGCTGTGCTTGACATGTAGAGAGCTTACACAAAGAGCCCCCTTAAAAGTGCTCTTCTTGGACTTGAACATCTGAATGTTCCTAAGCAGAGTTAGGCTTTGAATGCAATATTAAGTGCAAATGGTGTGTAAATAAACATATAAAATCCTAGAGAAACTTCTTAGTTAATTCAGCTGCAAAATGAGTTCCTGAAAAAATTGTTCTAGATATCAGTTCTTGTTTTAAGTATGGTGAAACACAGATTTACATTTTCACTGCATTTACATTTTAGCTAGAGCTCTGTTCTTAGTTTGCCACACTAAAATTAGACTGAGAATTATCATTTCTGTTTTCATCAACTAGGTTAACTATTAGCAGTCATATTTTCATGTCTGAACTTTCCCAAAAATACACATTTATGTTCTGTGCAACTACTCTTATGCAAATATTACCAAGAGGAATTAATTGCATGTGTTCCTCTCTCACACCCGCAGGGTAGAGCTTGTTAGGTACCAACAGGTTGAGCACAGCAGAAATTCAGTAATAGAAACCTCCACTTCACAGATTGCTAGGTCCCCACAGATTTCAGCTCCAAGACACCAACCACATGCCCTCTGATGACAGCAGCAATGCCTCAAGTGGGAGTGCTTAGCAATCCCCACCACTGTCCCCTTCGAAGATTCACTTGTCCTAGCTCTTTTTACCCTGTTTCAGCTTTAACTTGGCTCATTTTGATGGATGTGGGTCAGGAACTGACTGTCCAAGTAGCTCAGAAATCAGATCCCTAAGACAATAATCTCTAGCAGTCTGGCAGTGACAGCCCTGAAAGGGGGCTCTTCACCACGCTCCTCTGCAGCTGCCAGAAAGTGAGTGGTGACCTAATCACTGAATATTTTCATTGTCTTTTCACTTCTTCTAATATTTTTGTCTTTGAATCCTCTTTAGTACAAGAACAACAACTAGTAGTTTAGTGGCAATGTGTGCTAGGGAACAGATATATGAGTTTGTATAAGAAGGAATATAAAAGGAAATATTCAATCTTAGAATATGGAGGTTTTATTTTTCCAGGCATTAGTGAGATTGTCCAGCTATGGAGGAAGACTATTTTCATGCTCCCCCTGAAATTCTTTTCTGCAGCTCATTGAGCTTCTGACTCATTCATTCTGTGCGAAACAGAGTGATTATAGATTTAAAAAGCCTGTATCTTTCCTTTTCTTCCCTTTTTTTTTTTTAAGTTCTTGTTGTTGTTGTTGCTAAGCCAAATGGGAAAAAAGAATGATTTCTTTAATCTATCTTTTAGTCCAGAACTCATCACAGGTAAATATTGGATATCATTTCATAATTTTTAAAAGATGAAGCCTTATTGTCTGAGGTGTGAAAACGTGTGCCTTAATAAAGTGTCCTTTCTTTTTTTCTGTAGGAAAATCTGACATCCTGATGCCTGGAGATCAGAGGAACTCAAATTTCTTCCTTCTTGACTAGCACAAGGGCAGACCTACATAGAGACCCGCAGACACTTTCTTAGGAGAAGCTGGCAGCTTAGGCATAGTGGGAAAACCAAAATGCTTACTTATCACCTCTGGGCAAAAAACCCCCCAACAAACCACAACAAACAAAAAAAACACAACAACAACTAACACAAAAAAAAAAATAACCCCCGAAAGCAAAAAAAAACCAGACATGGAGAAATGAAAAAATAAGCGATTTGCCAAAGCAGCATTTTCCAGGCCCCACTATGGTTTTGTAGAGAGAACAAGGTGAGGGGGCAAGTCATGGCATGGGACCAATGTGATGGTCCCACTGGCCTTCTGTGCTGGGGATTGACTGGCAGGTCAGCACAGGGATGCCAGGGAAGGAAGCTTACTGGCAGCACTGGTTAACACATGCAGAATAATTCTCTCTGTAGGTTTTCTGCCTCTGAAAAGAGGTCACAGCCAGGTGAAAGGGATGTGCAGTGCCAACTGCTTTGCAGCAACCTGATGCCAGCTGTTTGAGCTGGAGCTGCATTGCCCTGCACTTCAACTGTGGCTCATATCTGGAGGGAATGCAGCAGGACAGAGACTCCACCTGTTCTCCATTTTATCTCCTTTCTCTGACCAATTCTTCTTTCCTCATCTTCTCCCCACCTCTCTTATACCATTCCTGGTTCTTCTTATGCTGAGTAGCTGTTGAGACATCACATAGCTGATCATGGCAGTGTCTTTATCACTGAGGTTTCCTAGAACTCCTGAGATCTTTCATTAGTTAGTGAAAAGTTTCAGCATCTTATATTAAGTTTTAATTGTATAACAATACTACATACTTCACACCAACTTAGTATCTTCATCAGGGGTTCGCTGGCTATTTTCAGTGAGGATGGCAGGATTTCTACAATTCCGACCCTTCCTAATGCACAGCTGAACTGAGGCAAAAACATGCAATTTGTCCATTCCATGAAACAGTTTGTCTGAAATCACAGTGGACTCCAGAACCTTTATCACTTGTCAAATTGAAATTGCAATAATTGCAATTTGTCCTACAAACTGGCATTAACATCTCTCTTCATTCAAAACAGTCTAATAAAAAGTACGTAAATGTTTGACTTGCACATGAATTGCATGATCCTGACGTAGCCAGGCTAGGAGACAAGTCGCCCTTCTGAATTGGAAAGAGTCTGAACACACTCACATCCACCAGCACAAACTTGTCTTCCCTCTTCAAAACCATTGAAGCATGACGACACCAAAGCTTTGTGCCAATAAATATCCCCAGGACAAGGCTGCTTGCAAGTCTCCCATTCATGAAGTTCTCTAAATATTCACTGTCATGTGTGATATTTCAAAGGCATACAAGTAAGAAAATGTGTGCTATTTTACAAGGGTGAGCTAAATACATTTCTTTTGCCCTGTGTTTGAGATGAAAAGAAACCAGGGAATTAAATAAGGAAGTCTGGGGCCCATTTTATGGCACTGTATGTGACCACAAAAGGGAGAATGGTAATTGCCATTGGAGTGTGATATCCTTCAGCAACCTGACTCAGAGAATATCTCTGCATCTTAGAGTGCCGGTATTCTATAAAGCCTGCAGGCACATCGGTCTTCAATAGAGAGCTCACCCTATTAAACTATTTAAAATTAATTTTAATCCAGGGAATTCAACTCCTGCCTTTAAACCTTTACAAACAAGTTTAAAGTTGCCATGTGTCATAAATTCATGGTGGTCTGTAGAGGTTTTTTTATAAGCTGAAAAAAGGATAAGAATTACATGGGGGATTCAGCAAGGCCCATTTGGTATGTATAGATAATACACTTAGAGAGGAGTTCTTTATACTTTTTATAATAGCTACTGTATGTATAAAGTCCACAGGAAAATGTCACTGTGATAACAACTATCCCTTAAGTCAGGCATGTCATAATGAAAAGACAGCGCTGCTCCTTTATCTGTGTGACAATAAAAGAGCAAAGTAGGTATTCTGTCCCATAGCCAGCTTCAAATTACAGCCCATTGTAATGTAGATGAAGTGTTCCATATATCAGGATGCTGAAGTTTGTCCTGTTCTCCTGTTCTGCTGCAAAATATGGGAAATTCTGCTGCTTGACTTCACATGTGCCTTCTTACTGAAGTGTGTAAACAAATATTGCATGTTCATAGCTTTAAGATGAAAGAATTTTTAGCTCTTTCCCATTGAACTTCGCAGTCACGAGATATCGTGCTGACAAAGGCTAATATGCAGCCTGTACCTAACTGACCAGGCTTTGTCTTCCAGACTCTTCCAATTTTCTTCCTCTTCGGCTTCATATAGTAAGGCAACATTGACTCCCACCTCTTCTTTGTCAAAGACTCTGACTGACATTCCCTACCTGTTATGCTTTAAGCAAGTACTCAGTGCGTTTCACTGCTGTTGTTTCATTCTGCAAGCACACTATAATGGTGCTGAGACTCTTCCCTGAAGCTGGCACTCTGACACTGCTGCTTATTGAGTTGCCCCCTGTGACCCTGCTGTGTTGCTGTGCTCTTTGGCAGCAGTGGCCTGTTGCAATCCCAAAGGCATCAACTCCATTGCACCATCAAGTCTCAGGCTGAACCATCAACTTCTCATGGGACACTGCTTGTCATCCCATCATGTTTGCTGATCCAACTCCGTGCAAGGATTTGGACCCACACTCCAGACCTGAAAAGTGAAGTGAAAGCTAACAGCCTCCAAGCCCTGCGCTAAAAGTAGCAGCAGTGTTTTTCAAATGGGAACACTTCAATTCTAGAAAGAGCAACTGACATGAAAGAAGATGGGAATCTCTTAAACCTGCTTCCCTGGAGAACTCTTAAGTGAACCCTTATGTTCATTTATTTTCTGTTGGTATTTACATGCTGACTCCAGTCATAATTAAACTGCAAATTCCTTAGGGCAGAGACTAGCCTTTTGTTCTGTGTTAATTAGCAGTTTATGCAACAAGGCCTCTGTGACTTGACTTCTGAGTGATACAAAAATCAATGTGTTATATTTTTCAGGTTTGGGGGAGGTTCTGGCATTCCTCACACAGAGAAGATTGACAGCTGGTTGAGAATCATAATGCATGCACATTAGTGGAATGCTGCTGCTAAAATGATTAACAGTTATGATTCAGTTGATGTTGAGACTTGAATGATCATATTAAGGATTTTGAGTTAGTAGTCTACTGTAATCTAGTCACTACCATCTCTCCAGGCTTTATTGCAGGCTGTCTGCACAGTCAGTAAAGGAACAATGCATTGATTTACTTTCAATTCATATTTTCAGTGTTTTCTGGAGTGGTTAGGGTGGAAAATATATCTATTTTCCTAAGTTAAAGCTTGGATTCCTGGGAGATTCCAGTGGGCTGCTAACTTTGTAATGGCTCCCAGGAGCAGCTACTGACCAAGTATCTGCTCTTCTGGCTCGGGTCTCAGGGTCAGAAAACAGTAAATATTTTTAAAAAAATTTTACAAAAGAGCTATTTTTCCGAGGGGAAAAATAAATTAAAAAAGATATATTTAAAATTTTCTGTGCAATACCAAAACTGATTATGAACACTGGAAATGTTTCAGTTGTTTAACTGGTTCCTAAGAAAAAGTGAAAGAAGGAAATATGCTATGTGAAAATTTTCTTTTCAAAGTCAGTTTTTTACTAAAACTTTTAAATCATCTGTATTTGTGACAAACAGAAAACACATGGGGATTTAAGTTATTGTTTGTATAACATGTCAGAAGAAGAAATTTAGAGCTTTTTCCAAGCATCAGAGAAATCTTAAGAGTTCACAATCCTTCACCAGTCTCATTAATCACTCTGAATTTTTAAGTATATATTTATAACCATACTAAACAATTAAATCAAAGTTAAGGCCAAAGCTTGCCTGTGAATATGCATATGCAGTATCCATTTAAGTCAATGTGAGCAAAAAAATTAGCTCTTAAGCCTTTTAACTGATAAAGTCCTAAAATAGCTTTATAGGCAAGAATTTCCTGGCAAGACTAGAGTTTTGTAATTCTAAAAGCATGTAATCATATTTCAATGTAAAATAGCACATAAATATCATGCCACATCTTGAATTCTAGCCAAATGCAACAGTACATCAAGCACGGCTCAGAGGTGTATATACAAAATTAATGCTTTGTCAAGTTTCTGTATGGGTACATAAGAAATACAGAAATTTGTACATACATTTGTTCATACATTGTATGAAATTTGAAGCAGCTTTTGTCTTTTTTATCTCAGTTCTAAGCTCTTTTGCTAAAAGGAATATAACATTTGGCCTTAAAGTCAGAACAGGATGTAAGAGGAGAGCATTTCAAGGAGAGTTTTATGTCTAAGGCCAGGTTCCGATTAACTTACTACCACTGTGTAGTGTTATATCTCTTCTGCGTCACATGAAGCTCAGCCAGTGGTTTTCTGGGAGTCAAGTGAAATACTTATAGCTTTAAATAGCACAAAAGTTTTTATAAAAGCCTTTTATCCCTGCTGTCACCCTACCCCTATTAAGTCTCAAAGCCCAGTGAGAAAATTGAGCACATCAGGAAGAAATATTATAATTAATCTTTCTTGGAAGCTTTTTAGTTCCTATTTGGTTATTACACTCAACCTATGTATATCTATCCTTATTTAACATTGTACACACTATGTCTTCTCATTTTCTCTCCTAAACCTGAAGTTCAGTGTTATGCATTGCTGTAGCTCCATCCTAGAGGAAATGTTCACTCATGGAGCCAGTGATTTCTTTATAGAGGGGATTTGAAGAAAGTGCTTAGTGACTGATGCAATGGACAAAGCAGAAGTCAAGTTTGGATGTAGCACTGAGGGTGATGTTGTCATAGTGATAAATCAAAGCCATTTCTGCAGCAACAGTGTGCACAGATGTTAGTGTCTCTTGTTGAGGCCATAGAAGAGGACTTCATGGCAGTCAGGGTAATAAGAGCCCAGCCTACTGCTTTTTCTGTAAGAATGGAAAACAACAGAAGGCACAAGACCAAATGGGAATGAGCTCTGAGGCCAAAGAGAGTACCTGGTAGAGTACCCTCAGATAAATGAGTTTTCTTTCCTTGACACTGATTATCTGGTATATGTTCATATTCTGGACCTGTATGTAAGATCACTGAAAATACTCATAATGCCCACAGTTCAGCAGTTAGGAATTCTGGAAAGAGAAGAAGACAAAGACAAAAGATATCAGTGCAATCTGTCTGGGCTCTAACTGACTAGGGAAGAGAGGCATTACTGATGAGATCTAAAGAGGTCACTCAACTCTAATGCTCAAATAGCTCCTTCAACTTGAGCCCACCTATCACCTGGGTGTCAAACTCTCTCAGATCACTGCCTAAACTTCTCAGATAAATCATAGCTAGTTACATCTAGCTAGTAGTACACTCAGCAGTGCTTCCAGTGTGGCCTCAAAAATGGATCTGCTGTCTGTCCAGGCGCAGAGGATAGAGGACAGAGTGGACCACTGGAGGTGGCCTCTCCCAACTCACCTGCTCAGAGCAAGATCAGGATTTTGCTTAGTCAAGCTTTAGATGTCTTTATGGATGGAATGTCCACAACCTTCTTGGTCTCTTGTTTCAATGTCTGACTAGCCTTATGGTGAAAATATTTTTTTTGTATCCAGTTGGGAATTGCCGGTGTTACACCTTGGGCCCATCATCTCTCCTTCTTCCACCTTGCCTCTCTGAGAAGAGTCTGGCTCCATCTTGTTTATACTCTTCCATGAAGCAGCTGCAGACAGCAGTAAGATACGCCCTCTGCAAACACAGTCCTTGGAAGCAGCAGGGCAGGGGGCTGAGTCTAATCACCTCAGACATCCTCAACTGTGCCATTCCCACTAGTAAATCAGAGCCCATAATGCTGCCAAGTGGGGAAAGAGCACCTTGTTGCTTCCACTGTTTACTGAAACAAGACTTCTTATGAGCTCGCTTTGTAAACTAATACTTAAAACAGAAGAAAAGGGCCCTTATGCCAATGATCAAGTTCTTATTCTAGACACAACTTATTCAAGACACAGAACAACTACTAGCTTTTCCATCAAATGTTGGGAAAAGAAAACAGTTGATTCCCATAATTCCTGAGGTTTATTTCTAAAAGCTGTAGTACAAAAACTCTATCCTTCAGTGAAAAATTAAAGCAGATTTTGATTTCTGATTGTCTTTTCTCTTGCAGAAGAGAGGGTTTTTTTGCATTGCTGTTCTTGTAAAACAGTATGCACTAATACACCAGCAGGCTTAAAACATATAAAATAATGCTGGATTTTTTTCTGTTTTTCTCTTTGAAAAAGCAGTATCTTCTTGAAAAAGCTTCTGTCAAACACAATAGTCACAGTTGCATTCCATCTTCCACACACCCCTATTTATTCTAGCCTTCAATATTCAGAACACCATAACTTCCTTAAGCAAATGGAATTAATTTTATGGAATAAATGAAAGTTCTCTACTAATTAATAAGATACTTACATTGGAAATTTGTGTGCCAACTGACCTCATTTTGAATACCAAGGCACGAAGGTTTTGCTTCATCTTTCACCACTGTTTACATAAGAATGGCTTAATTCTGTCAGTTCCACTGAGGTTTTCTTGTATAACTCCAGTGAAAGTGAGAAAAAAACCCCACATGTTTATTGAATCTGAAGGCTTGTGCACACAATACAACTGTAGATGAGGATTCATGCCATTTATGAATATACATATACATATATATATATAAACACACACACAGAATATACACAGAAAACTTTTAAAAAGGAGGAGGGTAAAATTGCATTTCAATAAAGTCCAGGATAAAAAACCCTCACTTAATAAAATTTGTTTGGATAACATTCAGTTTTAGTATTTTTATTATTATACAACTTTTAAAAAGGCTTTTCAGAAGGTCTAATAATTAAAGAAGCTATAGAGCCCCTGAATGCTGGTCCCAGACCAACTCACACATCTGTCCCACTTATAACTCAGGACATTCATAGATTTGTTATTGTTGTGCAGGCACGTCATCATACAGCTACTGATTTTCCCAGATGTTTAAAAACCATGCTGTTTAAAAACCATGTTTCTGAGAAGGACACTTTCTGGTGGCCTGCTCACTTATGTCCCTGGTCTCGCTGTTCTCTCAGAATCCAACTTGATCAGTATGTTATCTCAGATTGCACAGCTGGTTTAAGAACTCTTCCCTTCCTCACCTTTAGCTGCTCATTTCTATTGCTGGACAGCAGGTCACTGCCCCCTCAGCAGTGCTGAAGCAACAGTTACATGACGGAAATAACCCAAGGGTTATTTTAAAACAACTTTGTGTGTTGGTGGGGGTTTCTTTGTTGGTTGGTTTATGGTTTTAGATGCAGTTTACTGGCTGGAGCACCTCCACAGAATTAAACCAGCACAGCTGAGGAAGCGATCAGTTAGAGTTATGGGGCAAGAATAAGCAGCAAATGCAGGAACGTCTTAAATCAGCTGCCACCTGAAAAAAAAGTTCCTGTAACTACATCGTTGTGTGATGTGCTGGGGGAGTAGAAGAGTATTTTTATGAATATAACTGCAGTGATTCATGTGTTTGGTGTTCTGGAATGTGTTGAGCATATGGTATTGCAGGCTTTATGTAAGTGACCTTGCAAGTTTGTATTTTTAAATCTATTATGGAACAGCTAATGAATAGGTTCTGATTTCTCCTTCCTACTGGTATAAATCTTGAGCTTTTGGTAAGCGCACTGTTTGGGACAGATCCCACAACCATTCCTGTAGGAAAAGCATTTCTTCCATCCCAATGGGAAGAGGAGCTCTCCACAGCATCTCTTGGGAGATCGTTGATGCTAGCATATGTTACCTTGTTTTTATTCCTGTGGGGAGAAATGATGTAAGCCATAATAGCAATGAAGAAATATACTGTAAACAAAGTCTTAACATTTTCCAACAGCACGAACAAACCAGGAATCACCCTACTGTTCTTATTCCTTGACAGATATAAGACTGTGCTTACACCAGTGACTGACAGGCTACAAGGGAGAATTACTGAACCCAGAAAGTCCCTCATTCCTGCTGCTATGTTGGTGGACATTTCCACTGTGGGATTCTGGCTTGGCATCCAGAGGTGCTGTGCTGAAGAAAAGAACTTGGTCTAGATTTGCCAGCTAGCTTGTTGACTACCTCAGTAAAAACCTGGTGCTGACACCCAAGGGCCAGCTGAATCTTTCTCCTGAGTTTTTGTTTATCAATGGATACCCAGTGTGTCATGGCACAAAGTCCTTTTCATGGGGACCATAAAGGCACTAATGACACATTGTAGGAAAATACATTTCCTCTGTATTGCACTGAAATTCCTACACTAGGCATTTAGCCATTACATACTGTGCTTAACTGGCTTTTAAAAAGTGCCCTAAAAGTGTGGTAAGTGTATTTTTTTAATCATAAATAGTTAATTCTAAATATTACATCCAATGGTGTTGAAGGCTTTTAAGTCAAAGGCCTCAATTAGTGTTTTGTGGAGTTCTGGACTGCCATTGCTGACACATATGGTCTGTAGGGCCTCAGATGCAGAAATTGATCAGAGTAGCTCTTCCAAAATAATTATTCCTCTGAGCCATTCTGCAGGCACTTATCCAAAATGTAAATGAGCATGTTCCAGAATAATTACTCTACTTACAAAGCAGGGTAGATATCCTAAAATGAAATAATTTCTATTCCAAATTAGACTTTCTTTATAGAGAAGTCATTCTGTAATATAGGAATAGCAAGAAAATATGTAGTGTGTGTGAAGATTTTGATTACTCATATAATCCTGCTGTCAGTAATTTCTCTAAAAAGTCTTATATTTCTGCATTCGTACAGAGTGCGAGATTGCTACAATCACATTTACAAAGCTAGATGATTATGTCAAATGTATTTGTGCAAAGTAAAAAAAATAAATTGAGATTGAATCCCCAGGTTTGCATATTTACTATGGAGATAAGGATTTTTTTTGTTTGTTTGAATACAGCACATCCAATGTAATGTAGTTTACTTGCTTGAAGGATAAATTGACTAAGGCCCTATTTATTTGAACATTTGTTTTTGTGGCATTGTGAGTTCACATGTCCTATCTCCCCAGCCATATGCTTTCCCATTGTACAGTTGCTCAGTGAACCAGGCTGAGAAACGGATAACCCAGAAAAACTATATCTTTTTAATCTGTATTAATTCCTCACTCCACTTAGGGAACCTTGTTTGGCATCTCACATAGTTGTAGCACATGTGTGTACAAAGAGAAATGAATGGCAGACTGACAATAACAAGCCATCTTCCTTCTATTTTCACGGAGCCTTCTACTGCTTTATCTAAAAGTGGAAAACTTTCTGCTGTTAAAGATGGTAGTGAATAATTTCCAAAGCAAAAATAAGTGTGTCTGTGTGTGAGTATTCAGTTATTGTCAATCACTCCAAAGGTTCAGCTGTGAAATAGGATTATATTCCTTCATTAACTAGTATATATATTAATTAGTGTTAATTAGTGTTTAAAACTATATTAGCTTGTATTTGTTTTCCTATAAGATACTATGCTGACTTGTCAAGATTTTAGCTTCTGTTGCCAATGGCTTCTCAGTGTTTGGTTCAGGTCCCTACAGGTAGCATGGCCTGCTTGAAATTATATTATAACACAACACTTCTAATTATTTGCATGTAAAATTAAAATACAAGAGAATAATTATGCCAAAAATGTTCTCTTGTCTAGACAAAGCCCTTTAAGCTTCAGGATGAGGGAAGGCCTCTGTGTTTGTCTCCAAGAAACTCTGGACACCTACCAGGCAGAACAAGCACCCCAAGGACAGTGCCTCTCAGGCATGTCAGACCTGATGATTATCCACACACATGTACCAAGACTATTAGTTTTTGATAGTGTCAGAATGACTACTCACACATAAGGTCAACATGTTCTGGCTTGTGCTGGCTTTACTTCCTACCTGAGTTTTGCATAAAAAATGACTGTTTATTATTAATCAGAGTCTTTCTCAACCAGGCCAAAACTTTTAAGTGACAAAAGACAACTGGTCTGGAAATAGATGGATATATCAGGTCTGGCCCCACCACAAATCTAATCTTCAGAGAAGCCTTTTAGATAGAACAGTCAGCTGTAAAAGAACCCTGAAAACGCCTTCTCGAAGGCATCTGCTTAATTAAAGAGCTGAAATTCAAGCAGCTACAACCTTAGGAAATGTTTTGTGAATGTCAGGGCACATCTTTGTGTATGTGCCAAATTTTTGAATTTATAACTTTTCCATTTCCAGGGATGTTAATGTGAAAACGTGTAATAAGTAAGCCTTGAGCCAAGCAGAAATGAGATAGACAAAAAAATCTGGCTAACCCGAGACACTTTTTGATATTTCTCTCCAGAAGACATCTATAAAGCACTATATTTTAGGACCAAGGCTTTTTATCGTTCCTAAAGTGTTAGCAGGAAGACCATCATAAAGAGCCGGGCCCAATAAATCGTTATGAAAAATCACTACTGAGCAGACACAGAAGCCAAATTAAAAATAGGACTATCATCACTTTATTAAGAGTCATATTTTTTAAAATACCTCCCAGGCAGTGTTTCTCTTACTTTTACCCTAAGACTAAATCCTAGTTCTGCACACAGTTATCCCCAGACAAGCACGCACAAACACTTACAGACAGCTTTATTTTAATACTTATACATACTCTGAACAGCAGAAATTTTACATGCCACATCTTGTGAAACATATTCTGTCCACAAGCTTAAGCAATCTTCCCAGGAATGTGAGTACAGGCTGTGCAGTTGCTTCCATGACTATGAGATACCATGAACTGGGTCAAATGATGGGTGGCAGTAGTCCAGGGCACAGGACCATAGGCCTGATGTGAGTGCATGTGGCTGTGTTATGGGGGCATCTCAGGGCACTGCTTGTCACATGCTGGGAGGGCAAGAGAGGAGGGAAGGCTATACTGCTATAGTCACTGGTCTGTGAGATAACCCGTGGAGACACGACCATAAGTGGGTAACTAAATAACTGGCTCCTTTCCAGCCAACGAATGCCAAGCACCAGCTGTAACCTGAAGTAGGGAAGTAACCATGGCACTACCTTTTATGTGCATCATGTTGGCTTGTTCAGGCAAGAGATCATCTGTGTACAAACACAGGTCTGACAATTTATGACCTTTAAATCATACCAGGAAACCCTGTTCCTGCTCTTTCTTTTTGTAGGGAGTCCTTGAAAGAAAAAACACCCCTCTGGCCACATGGCATTTGAGAGCATGGGCTTTGCAACAGTGTCTGAATGAGACCCAGAGTGATGAGACATTAGATTATCTAACAGACAGGACTCAGTTCTGAAGGGAATAAGAGGTAGCATTCGAAGTTACCTTCCTCCTATGAGGGCGAGACATCAATAAGTAATAGTAGAGAAAAAGGCTGAGACTGTACCCGGGAACCAGCGGTTTTCCAGGCAAATGCTGGATGTTAGGGGTATTAATTGTTCTTGTTTATTTGATGGCCATCTGACCTGTTTCTTACAACAATAAGTGGGTCTTACGGTTGTTTCATACTGCTGTGCCATTCATTGTCTCACTTTCACAAAACTGTGCTCAACAGTAAGCATGGTAGAAACTTCCTGCTCTACGATAAGAGTCACAAGAAGGCACACATAAAAGTTGGGCTAAGATGTTTTAGGGATCAAAACCTCCAAAAAAGTAAAATGTATATGACCAAACCTGCAATTTTAGACTCTCATTTAGGTACTGCCTTGATTTGAAAGCATGGAGGCCTTTGTTACTGTTTACAGGACAATTACTGTTTATCAGTCAGTGGCTATTTTAAAGTACTAAACTAATCCTGGGAGAAGGGACTAAAGTCCACAAATACTCTGTTGTGTCTTCAGCAATATGCCAAATATAAGCAAATTCTTTTGTCTGTATTACATTTGGTCTCTAGTGCTGCCACTTCTGTGATAGTTGCTGTTTCTTTCTTCACTGGGAAGTGAAGGAAAGATAGATTGTGGACTTCACAGAAATAAGCAGCATTTTGATAGATGCACATATTGACTTAAGAAGCTGAGAAAAGTTAGACCATATTCTTCCCACCAACCCACACACACATTTGATAGGCCAAAAGTCTTATCGCCTGAACTGCAAGCAACAAGTGGGAAAGGCGAGGGAATTAGTTAGACTGGAGAAATGATTGCAGCTGGCTTGCCTAGACAAACAGAGAAAAATGAAAAGGGGGAGAAAACTGTGCTGATGGAAAGGCCGTAGAGAAATCTAGAAATATCAGTATGATAGCAGAATTAGCTGTCTCCAAGCAGGTTTGCCATAGAAAAATCAGGTGAAAACTACACTCCATCAAAAGCTGAAGCAGGGGAGAAGTCCCATGCCACAATCATCTCAGAAAAAGTTTCCCCACCAGCATTCAGATTGAAAAAAATAAAGGACAAAACCAAACCTGAGATGCTGTGAGCCAAGAGATACTATTATTTAAGTACCTTTTACTTTGCTTTATACCTTCATTTCTATTCTGCTGGAGTAGGTGAGGCACAAACTTCATAGGATTCCTTGAGAAAAGAAGACACCACAAGTGTTTGTGCTGCTTGCACGGGGAACATATGGTAAGGTGGAAAGATGGAGCAAAGCCACACAGGGATTACATTTGCAGGGGCTCTGCAAGCAGTATCACAGCACTGCCAGAGCACCACATGCCTCAGGGCAGTTTAGTTCAGGCCCTTTGCCCAGTCCCTTCCATCAGTCTTCTCCTCTTCTCCTATCACGGTGGATAGAGTCCTGGGTCTGCAGAAATGACCTAAAGGGGCAGTCTAGAGATGATATCAAAATGTGTTACTACTTCTTTCTCTCATAGCTGTTGTGGTTTGTTCCTCTGCTTGCTTCCAAGCCAACAGCAGCCTCACCTGTTGTCAGTATTCAGGATCTCAAGCTCTTTAAGCCCTTTGCTGAAAGATGCTCCCCAAGTGTCAGCTCCAATCATGCCTGAGACACCAGTGAAGGTGCAGCCCCAATAATAGTATGCAGAAATTCTACTGAAGTGATAAATACTTGAATGATTTTTCATTAGTAATCTGATTCACTCTGATAAACTAAACTAGAGTAGCACTGCTATCTTGATTCAGGCTCTGAAACAAAGTACATTGTTGCAGCACCTAAAGGCAAGCAGCTGTCCCATGGCCAACCCCCCTGGGTTTCAGTTTGTCTTGCCATCTGACTGCCTTTGGTGACACCTAGGCACTATCATTTCCCAGGTTTTCCTGGAGACAAAGCCTAGGATCTGTCATTTCTAGACTGCAAAGTAACCCATCATCCAATGAAACCTGGAGCCCAACTTGCTCTCAGTAAGTGAGAGTAATAATGTGTTTTGTAACAGTCTTGTGAACAATGTTACTGCAAGTATTGTTTCTGTACTGTACACTATGCTCTTAGCAGATACCTCCCACAAAGCCAATAGAGACCTGGTAAATACAATAACTGTGCTAATGACTGACTAATGAAAGTGAGAGCCAAGTTATAATGGCACCAGCTTTTGAGAAACTAGCAGCAGCAAACACGATTGTTGCTTTCCGAGGTTTTAGTGTGTGAATCCTGCTAACTACTGGGATTGGTAGGGAATTGGATCACATGGATAGCTGGACTATGCCACTCCCTCTTCCCTCCCTAGTTGCAGCAACCTTAAGTCTCTCTTAAAGCAGTTAAAATGCTGCAGTCTATGTGTGTATTTAAATATATACATGTGGGTATGAAATTGTGCCCATAGTAGGGACAATTATATCAGCACTGTAACAGGAAGGTAGATGGCCTTTCTTGTTTGAGTACAAGTAGTCCTTTAAGTAATAGCATGGTTGTGTAACAGCACGAAAATTTAAAGCTGATCTCTGTTTGCTCTAACAAATATAAGGCTGGCACCCTGTCAGTTATGACTCAAGCAACACATTATAACACTTCAACCATATTGAACTGTGCGTCATAGGAAGACTTATTTCATACTCTGTTTTCTTACTTATGGAGGAAGCACAAGTAGTGGAATGGGTTTGTTTTTCTGGTGAGCTGTGGGTTTCCATTTGCTTTCACTGAGATGCATTCTATTATGATACAACTGCCAGACTGGCTTTCTTACAAAAACACCTTACCTGAGTAACAGTGCTGCTTCTAGAGAGCAGCTATGCATTACACAGTGTTCTCTATTGTAAGGGCTGGTGAGGTAATGAGGTCATAAAAATCAGCAAAAGTAAGATATTTAAGGGTATTAATTTCACTGTTGACCAATGTGAGGAAAATAACTCCCTCTGTTTTTCTCTCTACTTTTCTGCAGAGGAGTCAATAGTTGCTGTTACTGAAGACCCCTGAGTAAGCAATGGAGCTGGAGCAGCTGTGATTTCATCCTCACTTTACCCTGTGCAGTAATGTTGCCCCATCCTTCATAAAGCTTTGTGATAGTCCAAAACATGTAACCCTAGCAGCTAACCGTGTTGCTGTGAGTTGGGTTTTGTTGTTGATTTTTTCCCATTTGTTTGTTTTTGTTGTGGAGGTTTTGTTTGTGTTTTTTTTTTCCTGTTGTTGTTGTTTTGGTTTTGGTTAGTAGGGTCTTTTTTGTTGGATTCTATCTTAATCTTTATTTTCAGAATTAGGCAGCTTTTCATGTTAAATTTTGTCCTGAATAACTAATATTTTTTATTCATTCATGTGTTGTCATATTTTTAAAATCTCTTTTTCTCTTCTATATTGTGGGATATAATATTCACATATGTCATAACTGGACGCTTAATCTGGTGTTTGGTTCAATACACAGTTAACACGTTTTTTCCCCCCAAGACTATCCTCCTTTCTTATCCCTTTGTTCTGACAAAGGCTCTTTCCCTCTCTCCCTACAATGTAGCTCCCTGCCCTGCTACTAAAATATAGGAGTGGAAGACAAACTTTGTGATTTCTATTTTCCTTAAGTACTTGAAGCAACATTCTGTGAGTAGTGAGTTTCTGTTACCCTGTATAATCATTCACCAGGTTGCACTTCACCTATGGAAATCTTACAAACAGCAACAGGAGACTAACCAAACTACAGAGCTTGTCATCAGCATCAAGAAAAAGGTAGTCTTATCTCCTTTTGGTTTTAAACTCATTAAACTCATACGGAAATTTTATTCTCTGAAAGCCTGAAATCTTAAATCTCATTAAATTAGACCTAAATACAAAAGGGACAGGTGTTACCTTTGACAGTGGAATTTCTGGATCATATAAGTACTTTGGATATTTTTGTGTAAGCTATACTGCTACAAAGGAGGTTACACTCAACTTCAGATTTTCAACAGTATAACCGAAACACAGGTCTAAGACAAAACCACAGTTTTGAATACTTTCAGTGAAAGAGTTGAACAGTTACAGTACACCACATTGTTTTCTAATACTGATCTGATGTACTTCTTTATAGTCACAAGTAAATGATACCATAGGTAAATTATGCTAGAAATAAAAGATTATTACGGTTTTGGTATGATTGACTTCAGCTGAAGACTTTAAATCTGGGCTTTAACTTGCATTTAGAAATAGATTTATCTGGGAAGTGGTTGTTGTCCCATCTGTCCACTCTGCTCAAAGTTTCAACCATAATAACAAAGAAGTTTAAATGGTTTTGACATCTAGTTCTTTGCTGCTGTAATTTCCAGCATGATTTATTATTTTATAGTTAGCATTAACACAAACCCACTACTACTTTCTTTTTATGACTGTAGGGCAAACCATAAACAGAGGTAATTCAGGTATCTGTTCTGCTCAGCCACTGCTGGGACATGGATGGGGTAGTTGTGGGTGCAAGCTGCCTAAGCTATCCCAGCTAAACTGGCCAGTGAGTACAAGCCTGAGCCTTTTCAGAAATTGTGTTGTAAGTTTATTGGAGCTGGAGGTGTTCTTGTACCTATCTAGTAGCTCCATTCAGGGACTAAGGTGTCCCAGAGAAGCAACTAGATAAGTCCTAGTTGGACTGGAATTGGGGCTGACAGTATGTTTTAAAGGCCTAATTGTTACAATCATTGCATAAAAAATGCAGAAGCTAAAAAAAAAAAAAAACAAAAAAAAAAAGAGAGAGAGAAAAGAAAAGAAGGAAAAAAAAGCAGTGAAAGCTTTGACAACAGTTTGTCCGGGTGACTCAGGTGCTTCTCCTTCTTCTTTTATCTTTTCCTAGAGAGTCTTGTTAAGGCTGTAAGATAGCTCTGGGCTATGTCCTTTCAAATCACTACCAGTAATTTCTTCCTCACTCATTATCTCATCACTCATCCACTCACATCCATTGACATTTGCTAACATCACTCACTACCTACTTAAAAATTATCTTTCCATCCACTTACTGAATAAGGGATTCAGATAGCTCAAGGAGTTTATTTTCCATTTTAAACTTAGTTTTCCGCATTCCAGAAGATTTCTTCTCAGAGGTGAAGCTGCAGAAGCCTGTGGAACTTGGAAAGAGCTTGCTCTTGGCACAGTTTTCATTTTCTAGAAATGCCTCAGGGCATAGAGTTTTTGACCTTTTCTATTTTCTTCCTTGTTGCTATTGAACATCACAAACTCCAAAGGAGCAAAATGAACTCTGCTTCCACAAGATTTCTCACTCACCGCACTTACAAAGTATGTGCTGAGCTCTGAAATGCACTAGATCTAATTTATCACTAAAGTTAGTCACAAAAATACATCACTTTTTAATTAATTATTTTGGAGCACAGACATTTCTACAGTGCACCCTGCTCAAAATTATTTTATAGGCAAACTCCCAAACCTTAAAAATGAAACTTTTTTGGCTTTGAGACCCAACAACAAAATTTCTGGTGGTGAAAGTTACAAATTATCTGTTATCACAAAGAAATTTCTAGTACTGAAGTCACTACACAATTCCAAAAATAATTTAGATAATACTTCAGTTTACAGGCTTCTGTAAATTTATGCTTCTCTTTATGCATTTCCCCTAGACATAGAAGATTCTCCATTCTTTTTATTAGAAGTTTTCTAGCTATCATTGTTATTAAAAATACAAAGAACTCCAAATTTATCACAGGTAAAATCTGATGTTTAAGCCAATCTCATTCATTTTTGCTTGACTCTTCACTGCTGTGTTTGGCAACACTAAATAGAAATGCATTAAAACTTAACATTTTTCTACCAACAGCCTTGAAATACAACTTTCTTTTTCTTTTTTTTTTTTTTCCATTTCTAAATACAAAAATCTTTCAAGGCTGTGAAAATCTCAGTTTTGACCCATCCCTCTCCACGTCATTTCTGAGCGAGTTTAAAAATTATTTTTCATTTCTTGCTTCCAAAGGACTTATCTGAATAAAATAAACAGGGCAGAAAAAATATCAGGCAACATATTTGAGCTCGAGAGGTATTTTCTTCAAGATTTAAAGAAATGACACCAAAACTCAAATTTGAATCAAGTAAGAATGATAATTATGGACTTACTGCCACCATTTCATCTTCCACTTTTTGCAAGTTTAAAAGATCACACATCTGAATTACAAACTGGCATGTGCCACAGGCTTCTGAATAGTCATATTTGCTTATGATCAATGTATTGAGCGACTGAAGGAGTTAAGTCTGTCACTGTGAATGTTGTGACACACTGTAAGTCTGTTGATAAAATGCATTCATGTCAGAGCTGGACCCTGGCTGTTTTATATTTCCAGGTATAACATATATCTATATCTATATTTATATTTATGATTGCTTTAGATCATAATTTTGCTAATGGATCACATTCTGTGACCATGGGCAACATCTGTAGATGACTTACAGGTAGATAAAAACAAGGTTTCTCTAAAAGGAAGAGGTAGATTTATTCCCACCTTCCTGATAGTGTGGTGGCTGGGCTGTGTCATCAATTTGGGCTGTGGTCAACAGGTTTCTGATTGCTCTGGAAGTTTCCTCACAACACTGTCTCATGCACACCATAAAGCTGCCTCAGGTGGCCTGAGGGCAGAAAATAAGCTCATCTTTTCTAGCTTCATCTCCCATGCTCAATGGAAGGCCTTTTCTCCATCTATTTTTCCCTATTCCCTGCTGACAAGTGACATTTGTACTGTGTGTACTCCCCTACACAACCCATAGGCGGATGGGCGCAGCAAAGCTTGTATCCAGGAAGTCCCTCTCTCTCACTGGAAGAAAATATATCAAAACAAACTATCTGGTAGAGTCACTGGAGCAGGTGGGCAGAGCTGAGCATCTTTTCCTTCAGGTACCACCACCTTTCTACCTCTGCTACACACCTTTGTGAGAGAGTTTTTAACTCCACACTAGGACAAGAGCTGTACTTGTCTATAAATAATTTCTAAAAAAAGTCCACCAAATTTGCAAGGTTTTGGTTGTTAGTCATTTTTTAATTCTGGAACAATAGCAGGAGACACTCTTCTGATAATTTTATTTTGCTTTACATATCAGGACTGCAGTAATATACCAAAAGCTAGTAAATCATAAGCTGAAACTTTGCAGCAGTGAAAAGTTTTGAGTGAAGTCTATCAGATTGTGTCAAAGAGCCCCTAGCAGGACCATACACTATCAGGCACAGGAGCCACATTGGCTGTGTGGAGTGGGGAGCAGCATCCCTCTGAACCTGAGCTCAGGACCTTTCTGGGCTCAGGCAGCAGGTAGGGAGGTAACTTTGAGCTTGCCAAGGGGAGCTACTGCTTCTGGCTGCTGGGGAGAGCCGGAGTGGGAGTCTTGGCTCTGCTCCCTGGCTGGACTCACACACAATAAGCCCATGAGGGCTCTGCCAACTCCCCACTGGTGTCTGGCTGCTGGCTGGCAGATGTAAATGGCTCCTTAGCTGGACGGTGACCATGGTATTCAAAGCCAACACACATACACACACAATGAATATTTTTATTCCCTCAAATGAATTGTTAGACATTTGCTGCCAATTATTTGCTAGAAACTGAGGCTTAAAAGCCATCTGCAGTTCTTTTCTAGCTCTTTTTTCCATATCCCCAAAAATGCATCATTAATCTTTTTTTGTTTCTGAGCATTTCACATTTTATTATTTTTACTAAGGTGATATCTGGTTATATGACAAAAAGAAAAATTTTGTTCCCCTGGACAAATGTTCTACCTCTTATACATTTCCTGCTAGGAAAGAGGACCTGATTCCCCAAAGACAGCAGCTGCTCAGACCTAGCTTAGCCTAGCCCTCAGAATGAGAGTGGGTGACATTTTGGCACTACCAGGAGTCTTGCCTAAGTCAAAGAACTGCAGAAATAGGGCAAAGTTTGCCCCAAAAGTGCAGAGAGCAATACTGTACTTTGGCATATTTTTTGAGGCCTAAAGGTGTTAAGCATTACATGAAAGCTGAAGTTCTGATTGGTATTTTGCTGCTTACACAATCAGACATTAGAAGGGACAGGAATTTGGTGCTGTGTTTCCACTTCCTGTAGAAAACAGAGAAGAAACTTTTAATTTAATGAGACATTTCTCATTGCAGGCAACATCACTACTGCCTTTCCTGGGTGAAAGAATATCTTATACTCTATACTAGAAGTACCTCTCTGTTTCTCCCCCAAATCCAAATTATGATGTTTTGACAGAGCTTCTACCTATTTTAGAAATTAATTGACTTCAAGTTTTTCCTGTTCTTCTTGGCATTCTTGTATCGTGACAGTTACAGAAGTCTTTTAATTTTTGTTTTCTTCCCTAATTTTGCTGTCAACATACTGGAATGAGGACAAGAGCTTTAGAAAGTATACTTACTTAGTATTTTGACATATTAAAGACACGTGCTCTTTGAAGTTAAGGGGAATAGGTTTTTGAATAATCAAGTAACTTGTAATTTCACACAAATAGTATCTTCATAGTCTGCAGAATTTATTTCACCTCATATTCATCGTGTGGGGATTTTTTTGTTTTTGTCTGAGATGGAAGATGGTCTTTTCATTTTGTTTATAATGCTGTTACTGCTGTTAACTTACTGCCAGGCAAGTACTAAAATTAAAACACAGAAAGCACGTACACAGAGCTCAATGCAGTGAGAATATTTGACTCCAAGTCTGTGCAGACAAGGTGAGGAAAAGGGACTAAAAACTGCCAGGTAACTTAGTGTTGTGGCATAATCCTGCACACACTGTGCTTGCTGAATGCAGGCTTCCTTGAAGAAGGATTTAGTTGTCAGCAGTCCAAGTGTGTATTTTCTGCAAGGAATACTATATTTGGCTTGCATCAATGGCTGTTGACAAATGTATTTAATCTTTATTACCTTGTAGTTGTGTTATAGATATAACTTGCTGTCAGAACAATCTTCCCGCTGCTCCCACATAAATCCATACCTGTATCTCATGACTATTCCTGATTTTTATGCTATGATGTCACTTATTTTAAACTTGAAGATGCACATTGTACACAAGAATGTCTGCTCAGTTTTGCTGCTGAAGTCTGTTCACTGCAGAAACCAGCAGTGAATTCACTACAAAAAGGAGGGGTTAATACAATGGAATGAAACCCTTTATTAATTTAAGCTCCTATATCAGTGTTCTGAGACTTTTATACTGCTTGGGCTTTTGCTGCCTGCCAACTGTATTTAAAATTGAAGCTTTGAAACTTCAGAAGGGATGTCCATAACCTCAGTAGCATTACTCTCCACTGGTATGAGTGGAATGTTGGTTCTGCACAAAGGAAACCATGTCTCTCCTTAGTAACTCCTACTGATAAAGCAGGGCATGAAAGCCATGGATACATTTCATACATAAATGCTTTTGTTTTGTTTGAACTGGAAACTATCACAGCTCAGTAATCTTCTATTGGTTTACCAACAAAAATGTAAATGGGGGAATTTGTGGGCCAATGCACAGCAGAAATGTTGCACCCTGGTGCAAAATGCATTGTCGAAACTTTTCTTTGAATTCCCTTGTGTTGTCTAAAGGAAATAAATAAATACAATAAATTTCTGCTTTATTTTTTTCACCAGCAGTTTTCCAAAACACCTTCATACTTAAATGTGAATTGTAGATCTCCAACTAAAATGAAAAATTCCTGATTACAATATCAAGAAATAGAAGAAAAGGTACTCTGTATTGGCAAGAAATGCTATGTAAATTGCATAAACACACTATGTATGCTATATAAAATGCATACACACATTTTAGCTTCCACTGAAATCACTTTACTTAAAGATTAGGTATTGACAATAGAAGTGGGTTGACTCTGGCTGGATGCTAAAGCCACTCTCTTACTCCCCTCTGCAACTCTGACAGAGAAAATATAACACAGTTCATAAGGTGAGATAAGGACAGGGAGAGATCACTTACTGATCACCATCATGGACTAAACAGACTCAAAGTGGGGATTAAATTTATTACTAACAGGATCAGAGCAGGAGAGTGAGAAGTAAAACAAATCTTACAAACACCTTACCACCACCTCTCTCTCCTTCCCAAGTTCTACCTCTTGCCCCTCAGTGGTGCAGGGACTTGGGGAATGGGGATTACAGTCAGTTATTTCTGCCGCTGCTCAGGGACAGGAGTCCTTCCCCTGCTCCCATAGGGTCCATCCCACAGTAGACAGTCCTTCACAAACTTCTCCAGTGTGAGTCTATCCCACGGGCAAGTTCTTCACAAGCTGCTGCAACGTGGGTCACTTTTCCATGGAGTACAGTCTTTCAGGCAGTGGCTGCTCCAGTGTGGGTCCCCCACAGGGCCATAGGTCCTACCAGGAAAACCTGCTCCAGTGTGGGCTCCTCTCTCCACAGGTCAGCAGGTCCCTACCAGGCTCCTGCTCCTCCTTGGGCCTCCCATGGGGTCATAGCCTCCTTTGGGTATTCATCTGCTTCAGTGTGGGTCTCCTGCATGGGCTGCAGGTGGATCTC
>VYXB01008512.1:238162-280903 GCA_013397135.1 Pachyramphus minor | reverse complement strand
CCCCACAGGGCCATAGGTCCTACCAGGAAAACCTGCTCCAGTGTGGGCTCCTCTCTCCACAGGTCAGCAGGTCCCTACCAGGCTCCTGCTCCTCCTTGGGCCTCCCATGGGGTCATAGCCTCCTTTGGGTATTCATCTGCTTCAGTGTGGGTCTCCTGCATGGGCTGCAGGTGGATCTCTGCATCTTCCATGGGCTGCAGGGGCACAGCTGCCTTACCATGGTCTGCACCACAGGCTGCAGGGGAACCTCAGCTACAGTGCCTGGGGCACCTCCCCCACCTTCTGCACTGGTGTCTGCAAAGTTGTTCACATGTTCTCACTCTGCTCTTCTCTGGCTGCAACTTTCATCTGCCCAATAACTTTTTTTTTGCTTCTTAAATATGTTATCCCAGAGGCCCATTCCTGATAGGCTCAGCCTTGACCAGTGGTGGATCCATCCTGGAGCAGGCTGGCATTGTTCTGCAGGACATGGGGGAAGCTTCTGAAAGCATCTCATAGAAGCCACCCCTGAACACCCCCTGCTACCAAAACCTGGCTACAGAAACACAATTCAACTTGTTTAAGTAATACATGTATACATAACGTTGTAATAAAAGTTTTC
The DNA here is from genome assembly GCA_013397135.1 of Pachyramphus minor. Taxonomy (NCBI): domain Eukaryota; kingdom Metazoa; phylum Chordata; class Aves; order Passeriformes; family Tyrannidae; genus Pachyramphus; species Pachyramphus minor. Next base: position 280,302 of record VYXB01008512.1, on the reverse strand, counting down.
TTGGAATAAACCTGGAGTGACCACACTATTTCCAGATGATAAAGCTGCATTGTGTGAGAGTGCCCAAATAAGTGTGAAACAAATGTATTACATAAATGATGAGCACATGAGCACATGTTTTAGACAAGTTCATGTACATACATATACATATGTATAGAGTTGTTTTTAATGTTTGTGGTACATCTCTATCAGCAGCTGGTGCAATGCAAAGTGGAAGAACTGAGTTTTGTCTTGCTGAGATCTACTGTGGTTCCAGAACTATATATCTGCATTGCATCGTCAGAATAGAAACAAATAAAATAAAATATAGAATAGAACTGAATATTTCAGTAGGAAGGGATCTACAATGATCATACAGTCCAACTGCCTGAAAAATTCAGGGCTGACCTAATGTTAAGGCCTCCTATTAAGGGGATTGCCCAAATGCATCTGAAACACTGATTGGGGCGTTGACCACCTCTCTAGGAAGCCTGTTCCAGGGTATGACCACACTCTTGGTAAAGAGAGGGTTCCTAATATGTAATTGGAACCTAACCTGATGTAGCTTTGAGCCATTTGCACACAGACTATCACTGGGTCCAAGGGAAAAGAGATCAGCACCTCTCTCTTCCCCAGGACATCCTGCTGACTCCTACTGAGCCTGCTGTCAACCACAACCCTCAGATCCCTTTCTGCAGGGCTGCTCTCCAGCCAGTCCTCTCCCAAATCATACTTGTTATTTCCAATCCTAGCTGCAGAATCTGGAATTTGGACTTGCTAAATTTAGTCTCATTAATCATCACCCAGTGCTCCAATCTATCTAAATCCTCTTGTTCCTCAAGACAGCCAACAGCACCTCCCAGTTTGGTATCATTAGCAAACTTGACAACACTGCATTCAACTCCTGCATCCATATTGTTGATAAATATCTTAAACAGAACTGGCTGTCACTGCTGGTGACCAATTGCTAGTTAGATGTGGCCCCATTCACTACAACCCTTTGAGCCCTGCCCTTCAACCAGTTCCTCACACAGTACACTGCAAACCTGCTCATCCCACAGTTGGATAACTCGTCCAGAAACATAACATGAAGGACCATATCAAAGGCCTTACTAAAATCCGGAAAAACGACATTCGCCGTCTTCCCCTCTTCCACTACATGTGTGAGCTTATCATAGAAGGATGTCAAATTAGTTAAACAGGACTTTCCCTTTGTGAACACACACTTCACTGTGCCTCACAACTGCATTATTCCTTAAATGCCTTTCAACAGTACCCAGAACAACAGTAAGGTTCACAGCAATGGCTGGCCCATGGTGCACACAGTGCATGCACAGCAGGTGACTGTTGGAGGACCTTGAGCTCATGCTTGAGGTGGGTTGTTCTGAATGGTGGCCCTCTGTGTTTCTTCTACCTTGATTACCTCTGGAGGGAAACTGCTCTGAATACCAGTGATGTGCTTGGTTGTACATCACATTTCAAGGTAAAAAAAAGAAAGGCAAATGCATGCTTCTCTGGTACATTAAATCACTAACAGAGAACCACAGATTGCCTTTTTGTTCCGCATTCATTCCATTATTAGCCTTACAAAGATGTCTGTGTCTATGATATAGTCCACGAATTTCCAAGATATATCAATGATGATATTATATGTCTTATAAATAAATGGTACAAAAGAAACATATACACACCTGGGTCTAGCCATAGTAATGTATTTGCCTTTTTTCAGATCTTCTGAAATGAGTACTGAGAATCTTGTTTCTAAAGTCATATTTTCACTTCAATGACCTTTCCACTCTGCCCAGAGGGACTAGGTGCTGCTAGGTGGTATGTGCCATTGAAAAGCAGCTCATTGACTCCTTTCAATTAATGACATGAAAATAGGATAGGGGTTTTTTTGTAAATTGTGGAATTTGCTGTGTTTCAGTGATTGTCACAAATTATATGTATAATATATAATGGAATATAGGTGGAAAGATCTTTGAGTTCAAAAGGTACATGGACCTGTTTGTTGGATCTTCAGAAACAGGTTGTCCGATACAAATGCCAATACTCAATAATTTATGACTTGGTAAGGTAATTTGTTTCAGAGTTCAAATGCTCTTACAGTATGCCAAAAGTCTTTCAAGATCGTGTGTTCAGAAGTCTCTTAAATATCTCTAGGGGGAAAGGGGGGATTAATTTCAGAAAAAAAAAATTATTACAATTACTATTATGCCACAGTTTAATACAAAATATTTAAGCCAGCTAAGACAACATATCTGTATGCTTTAGGTTTAATAAAGGTAGATGCAAAGATTTAGCTATTCTGACATGAGTAGAAAGAAATCTGTACACAAGGGAAAATCTGTAATGTAGTAAGTAGCTGACTTACTATGGAATAATTCATGTCTCAACTGTATGTGAAATACAGATAGGAGATACTCCAGAGCACAGCACACACTGTACCCTGGACTGTAAAATAGCAAATGTCTTTAGGCCAGAAAAAGCTACAGAGATAAGCACAAATGCTTTAAGCACTGTTACAAACCAGGGAGCACAACCATGCTGAGTTTAAGCTTTCTGTAACAGTAGCTCCCATGCTCAGTGGAAACTGATGCCTCTCATGTGACGAGGGGTAACCTTGAAGATGCTGACACGTGCCAGATGACTAATGCAGAATATAAAGTGTCCCCTACCAGCTTCTTTGCCTGGAGTGACATTGGTACCCTTTAACTGAATTTCACTGATATATTTTGTTTTGCAATTTCTCAAATTTATGCATATTTCCCTCCTATAATCTACCTTAGAATGACTAAACTAAGTAATTAATTTTTCTACCAAATGTGAAGAGAAATTTTGATATCACAAAATAGAAATGTGGCTCAGAATTTTCTTTATCTCTTAATAATTGCTGCCAGGTCTTAGCAAAGAAGCAAGAAGAGAGATAAAGCTTTCTCTGATGGACTTATCTGGTGGTTAGCTAAGACATTTTGAAAGAATAATTTAGTGAAGTGCTATTTAAAATTATTAAGAATTTAAGCAATAGTGTCAAAATAGTTGCTCAGCTCCAAAGGCAGCAAATAAAATTCCTAGTATGTCAGCTACAAAGTTGATGGTGGTTTGGAGGAGTGAGATTAGGAAGATATTTCTAGACTTCCTTGTAGAGATAATCCTTATTGCACGAACCATTATTTAAAACTTTGACTTTAACCCACCACTAAGATTTTATTTCAGGACAACTGAAAGTAGTCCAATAAGCTCTCTGTAAAAGAAAACATTTTTAGATTGTAATCAACAGTAGATTAAAATTATGCCATTCACAGACTGTGTAATGAACGGCTATGGTAAGATGTCTGCATCTGGTCCTTGGAACCATTTAAACTGCTTGCCATGAACCTTCATAATAAAAGGGCAAAGAGTAGTCTGCAAATAAAATTTAAGCATTAAGAACAGACATATCTGATCCTAAAAGTTTGGGACCACTTCTCTCAGACTCTTGCTAATTTTTTTTATTTCCCCAGATGCTAGTTGGTGAGGATAAAATGTTTCATTTTTCAGGTCAACTTACCTTTCACTCTCCTACTTCTCCAAAGTTACTTACTCTGTTAACCTACTCCTGAAGCCCTCCTGAAGTGACCTCATGTCTGAAACAGATGTACTTTGAAATACATTAAGTTCTCAACAGTTCAGTGTATCTTTGTCATTGCTCTGTATCACAAGCTTCTTCAGACATGAATGTCATCTTCTTTCTACCAGCAATAAATCTACAGGATTTACTGGTGAGGAATTAGTCTTTGGTGATATACCTGGGCACCATCTCCTTCCAGATATATTTGCAAAAGCAATGAAAAACTAGTTGCTTTTCTATAAACCCACTGTTCACCTGGGCTCCTAGTTTGGTCAGTCTGGCACCTTTCAGACAGCAATTCATTGTCCATGGGGAAGGGAGCACAGCGGTTTCATTCCTGAGTGTTTCTCTGTGCTGTGCAATAACCATGTTCCTTCTGTCAGGGGCCCTGGCCAAACTTCTGCTTTTCCGAAAGAAAACTGCCAAGCTCCTACTTGAAGACTGGAAAAATGCTCTTACTAGGGGAGTCCTCAAGTGCAACAAACCATGGGAACAAAAATTTTTTCCCAGAGTTCCAGGTCTCTGATTTTTGATAATTCATGGCTTTGTTTTCCATACTCTTGATCACATTGGGCAGGTTCTGAACATGGTGGTTGTTTGGAGTGAGAATGGACAGGGTGAGCAGGAATCCATATGTAGACCCTCAGCAGAAAAATAAATTCACTAAGTGTTGTCTGCATCTGTGTACTTACAGAATTATGTCTTTAGCACATATGGATTAATACACAGTCTTTGAAATCTAGAAACTCTTCTGATTTACACTACACAGGAAATTTGCCACCTGAGCATTTTGTTCCCTTTGTTCTCCTGGATTCTTATTAGTATCTTGCAATTTATTTTTAATAAATTTTAGCAATGCACAGTAATCTGACTATAAAAATTATTGACATAACTTTTAGCAAAACAAGCCCTAATTTTTGAGATACAGACAACAATTAATATTTACTGAAGCTGACAGCAGAAAACAAAATAGCATTTCATGAAATGGCCTGAAGTTTTTGTAGTTAAACTGATCCATTTTATGTCATTCCATACTTAGCAAACACTGTCTTACATAATTGCCTACTTGGATTCATGACTCACACTAGGGAAACTGAGAGCACTATTTTTAATGACTAATAAAACTGTGTTGAGCTTTTCACTGATACTTCAATGAGGTTTATAGTGTTCCCCATTCAGTATGCTGGAGTTTTTACATGTAACTTTTAAACTGAATCTAAAACAGTAGCATAACCTTGCAGATATATTTTGAAGCAAAAAAAAAATGTATTTGACGAGTATTGCTGGGTTTTTTCTAGTTATAAATATAGAAACAGAAACACAGGATATCCTATGCTTTGTATAAATCTTATTAGTTATGAAGTTGCTGGAAAACTGGCTTAAATCCACAGCTTCTAGGTAACAAATAGTTCTCACTTTGTTTTTCCATGTATAAGGGAATATAATTTCTGCCATCTGTCTCCACAATTAATTCATTTCACAGTAAATTCAGCTGTTGTCTGCAACGACTTTAGTTACAGCTTTAAAAACTCTCTGGCCAGACTTGCCAGTAATGTTTTGCAGGTTTTAATTTCTTTGTTTTATTTATGGAACTCACCACTTTTCTACAGAGCTTTTCAATGCCTACAAGAAGAAACTTATAGCTGTACATCAGAAAAGGCATCTAAAACACAATTTCTTGTCTAAGACAGGCCAAAATCCATAAAGAATAATCTTTGTACTCATTGGTTGTCACAGCTTAACTTTAGGAATTAGATAACAACTTCAAGAGATAATATTTTTTTTCTTGTGACTAATGAACGAACATTGGTGTCAGTCTTTGGCAATTTAGTCCAAGCTGTTATCGAAAGGTTCTACTTTTTGAGAAGGACTTGTGTTTCCCAGTTTTTTGATTTTCCTAACAAGAATATCTGAAAAAGAAAACATTTAAGATGTGGTTTCATGGCATAATGTGCTCAGTGAAAACACTGTCTTTAGATACCCTTTTCCCTTTTTTCTCCTACCGCCCTGCTCTGTGGCATGTGGCTGAGAGCAGATCCTCAGCTCTGCAGAAAATTTTTTTTTGGGACCACACTGTGAGGTTGAACTCAAAATCTTACCGATAAACTCTTATTAGTATGAAACCATGGCCCAGAAATCACTTGTCACTCTAGATAAGTTCCAAATTCCTGTTCCAGAATCTGGAAAACCATCCTGCTCTGTTTCTTCCATTTCCAAGAGTCAGTTAAATCACAGTCTTTAAACTCCTTATACATACATCATCACACATTAAAGACTGGATATGGCACTTAGTGCTGTGGTCTAGTTGACAAGGTGGCATTGGATCATAGGTTGGACTCGATGTTAGAGGTCTTTTCTAACCTTAATGATTCTGGGATTCTGGGATACAGCACAGTTACAGAGGTATTGCTCACTGCATCTTCTTTTCCATTTTGACTACATTGTTCAGATCTAATAAAAATGTGGAGGCACTTGTAGGTAGGCAAAGACTTCTGTAGCTCTTCTTTGAAGCAGAGGTAGATTCATTCCTCCCAAATGATACAGGCTACATCTGACTAGAATTTGGCAATTATTTCTGTGAAAACAATTGCAGTGTGATTCTTGTATTTTAAAATCTGGTTATGTTATTTATCTGTCCTTTGTCTGTGGGTGCAATTGGAATGAGAAAAGTGAAGATCTTTCTTAACAGGATAAAGACATTCATGATCAGAAGCAGGAATTGCGCAGTTACTTTTCTCTTCCTCTGATGCAGGAGGCAAATAATTACATATCATGGCATCCTGTGCTAGAAGGAAACCTGTTGCCTCTGTAGGTCCCCTGAAAAATTAAAGTCTGATTAAATATTTCTGGATGGTCATTCACTGTCAAGTGCTTCCTATGGTAGACACAGTTCATAAGGAATTCCACAGCACTTTTGGCAAAAGATAATACGTGGGGCACTAATAGGCCTGCAACAGTGATAATCATAACCTTTTAAAAGGTTTAAAAAAATAACCTTTGCTTAAGTGGGATTAAGTAAGGCCATCTGAATGTCTCTGCCTATAAACACTATCCACTATCAGCAGCGTTCACAGGCACAACATTCAGAGAAATCATAAATCTTGACTTCTTTTTCTCCATCAATCATGACTGATATGATAAGTTAGATTGTACTTAGCTCTATCATAATACAGAACAGGTCAGATTGCAAACCACAACTTCTTGTGGGTCTATGGCTAGTAAAATAACAATTACTATAAAATTAGGAAACATTAATTTGCTGGTGCTGATTTTCTTCATAAGAGGACGTAAGATCTTATCTCTTTCTATTTAAGAGAGTGAGTTTGTTTCTAGCCATAATCCCAAGGGTGTTTTGATAACAAAAGTCTAACTATATTCTCACTCTTACAAGTTAGCAAATTTCCTAGGCTTTTTGTTTAGGTGGATTGATAGGGCATGTGGGATATAATTGTTCTTTAGGAGAAAGGTGACATAAATACATGAAATAATATTTTAAGATATGTCAAAAACATTATGCAAGATTATGATATATAAACAAATATTTTAGCAGTTCTTTCATCAACCTATGGGAAACAATCTAGTATGTTTAATTACAATTCTATGTACTGTTGATACTTGTGCTATAAATAAGGGAATTACATCTGGGTCACTCAGCTGTTTGGTTATGAAACGGTTTACTTGATATACTGATGTCATTAAATTATTATTCCAGGTCACTTGGTAATCACAGTGATTTTTACAAGAAGGAATTATCCTTTCATGAAGTCAGTTTCTAATTCAGTCCCTGAATTTCTTTAGTTCCAGATCTATTTTAAGCAAAATATAGATAGGGGCTACAAGTGTATTTGTGTTTCTTACTTCCCTGTGTGAAATTCATAGGATGATAGAATGGTTTGGGTTGGAAGGGGCTTAAAAGATCATCTAGTTCCAACCAGCCTACCATGGGCAGGGATGTCACCCACTAGACTAGGTTGCTCAAAGCCATATCCAACCTGGACTTGAACACTTCCAGGGATAGAGAGTCTGTAATTTCTCTGGGAAACCTGTTCCTGTGCTTCCCTGCCCTGACTGTACAGAAGTTATTCCTAACATCTGTAAGGTAAAACATATGCAGGTATTCTTCCCAAGAATGCCAGAGCAGTGGAAGGATTAAAAAAAAGTTTATTTCAGGTGCAAGGACCACTTAATGATGCTGCACACACCGGGACCTGGGGAAAAAAGGCAATGCCCTGCCTTCTCCAAGGCTTTTTGTATCTTCTCTTTCTCCTTCTCCATCCTCTCTGGCCCAGGGAGGCCTTGCACATGTCTGCAAGCATGTTAGCTCTGTGCATCCCAGGGAGAGAGACAGGTTGCTCACAGCTTCTCCCTGAAACTTTCTCTGAAATGCAGAAGGAAAAAAAAAATCTAACCCATTTGAGAAGGCATTTTATAGTCTTCCTAGGCAAAATCGAGTTCTAGCTTTCTGTCACAAATTCTTCCAAAATTGTACCTATCCCTAGATATCTAATCTAAATCTACCCTCCTTCAATTTAAAGCCATTGCCCTTTGTCCCATCACTACGTGCCCTTGTAAAAAACCCTCTCCAGTCTTCAGTATTCATTCAAATATTACTAACTAGTTTTGGCAATCCAGTTTCTGGATCCTGACCTAAAGCCTCCTGAAGGCAAAGCAAGGGAAGTCAGGTCTCTTGATATTGCATAACAAAAGTGGGATAGGAATGAGTAACTGGCTTGAAGTCCCCATGTTTCCTCTGACCTGTAGCCACACTGCTTTAGGTTAGTCCTTCCTGTATAAGAATTGCCTTGAACAAGCAAGATGTGACAAGCCAGTGCAGAGCAGAGGAGTAAACTTACAAATCACTGTGGAGATGATTAAGACTGGGGATAGAACTCACTCCCTGCTTATTTATCCAGGTGTACCTTCACTGAACTCCCCGAGGTTTGGGTTAGACATTTGCAGTAGCATTGTTTGTTTCTGACTTATTTGGTGTAGTATGAGCAGTACATGGGATTAGTGTAGTCTTGACCGATGGTTCATAAACTCTTCATGGAATTTGTCCTCTTGTTTGTTTTAAATGTATTGGGAACATAAATTCAGTGTGCCTGATTTGATTAATACTAGATGAAAAGCATGGTTGTACTAGCTCAAAGGTGAGTATGAATTCAATTTCACAACAGGTCAGCTTCAGTGGTAAGACTAGCTTAATGAGTTCCCATCCTTTCTCCTCCCCTCCATCTCAGCCAGCCCTTTTCGCCCTCAATTGCTCATTCCCACGCTCTGTCCCCTCCAAAGCAAATGTTATTTTTAATCCAAATCAGTTCAGTGATCCAGTTTAGATTGCAGTTCCACAAACAGTTGTGTTGACACAACTGTGGAGGTGGTACAATTTGGAGTGGCAGGAATGAGTGGTTAGGGCTGGCATATTGTGAAATGACAGCTTGAAAGCGATACCTGGAAATGAAAGACTTTTTGCATTAGACCTATGGAGCCATTATCATAATTATACATCAACAAATCGGAACATAAATCTCAGTAGAGATTAACAAAATAAATCACCTTGTCTTCATACAAACCCTAAAGCTGGGGTATTCTGGTAATCTGCCTTTATCTGTCTTTAGTTCTGCCAAGCTGAAGCAATAGCTGAAGTATTCAAGACTGTCCCGAATTATAAAATTGCATATGTTGTTGTTTTCCTCCCCACCAGTTTATTTTTCATTTTAAATGTTGATGTCAAACTCTGTCATTCTGCCCATCTAATTCCTCATTCAGTTTTATAGTTAAGCAGTAATTAGAAACTATCACTGCAGAAAAAGCCTATTTCAGTTATTCAATGTGATCCCGCTGCACATGAAATATAAACTGTCCAAAAGTAGCAGGAAGAGAATTCCAGAGGACCCGTTCTTACTCAAATTCAAAATAAAATGTTAAACCCTGTAGCTTAGAACAAGTGCTTCTTCTTGTCACCATCTCCAAACCATGCACAGTGGGGTTTATAAGCAAGACTATGTTTTCTTTGTTGAAAGAATTGGAACGAAGGAAACTCAGAAGAAAGCACAATAAAGCCAGCAGCTGTGTAACAGGTATGACAGGTGCTTCCCACTATCAATGCTTCTACTGACCAAGTCCTCCCATTTAGAGGTTTGTAGATGGACAGATTTGTTAGAGACAAGCTGACATAAGTGTAAGTAAATGTCTCCGGTTATTCAGTCTCAGTGACTGAGACGTGGGTGGGAGGGGCAGGGAAGGGGCAGTGGGGGATTTGGCCATGCATGTCTGCTCAAACGCCCAGACACTGCCCTTCTGAATCTTGCTGCCCTTCCCTCTGCTGTGAAAGGTGCAGAGCACTTTCACAGCCTTCAGAAAATCTCATAAAAACATGAAACTATTTTTTCAAGGTAGAAAAGAACCCCAATCAACTGATTGGCTCTCTACTTACTTTATTATTTTTAAAAACAGCTCTACCTATTCATAAAATAAGGCAGAAGAGGGCAAAATGTTTATCTTCTCCTTGGATACTAACATCCTACAGAAACCCATGAGATGAAAGGGAAAGGCAAGCAATGAGACAGCCACATATCAAACCACCTTTTTAAATCAGGAATGCAGTGAGAGAAGGAAGGAGGCAGGATCAGGCAGGCTTGAATGAAAATATATTTCCAATAACTTTTTTCTAAAATTTTTCTATGATTTTTTTTAACAATACAGCAGATTCCCCTCCTCTCACAGGAGGCAAGACAAGGCCCTAAAAATTTATTTTACATTTCTGTTTCTACTGTGATATGTTTATTGGTTGCAACAATTTTATGATTGCTTTTCAGTGGCTTTGAGGCATGGAGTATGTTTTATTTCTATATCAATATCATAACAAATTGCATTCAGCAAGTTGTTAAATCTGCTAGGGTTTTTTCATTGTAATTTCTCACCTAACCCATGGCAAATGAATTCTGGCAGATGTAGATTTATTGTATGACATTATCCTCCCTCACCCTAGCACTCCTTGACCTGACTTTTGATTCTCATGGCCCTGAGGGCATGGACAATCCCCCTGCCCTGCCCATACCCAGGGCTCCCCCCGCCCTGCCCAAGGTCCAAGACCATATGTCAGCTCCCTGGGCCTGTCATCTCCTGCCCCAGTGAAGTCACAATCCAGCTCCTCACAGCCCTGCCCTGTGTGGCTGCCCTACATACCGATTGCCCAAGCCTAAAGATGAGGTGTCTCTAGGGTTTTGATTGCTTGCCGGGGTCACAGCCATGGACCATTTCTTTTTGGCTGTTCCTAGGCACTGTGTGCAGAAATACCGTGTATTTCACAAATGTCACAAGCTACGCACTGAAGATTTTTTCTGTTCTGTGTCAGTTATCTCACGCTCTTAGGCTAAAGAGGAGCCAGGCAACAAAAAGTTGTGAGCAATGGGAGAGTAATACCCCCTTTGGAATCAGAAAAAATAGCTTTTCAAATGAAAAGTGCAAAGTCAGCTCTTATAGATCTGCATATTCCAGACCCAGGCAGAGAGCTGAATAGGCAATAAAATTAGGGGACAAATAACAATTTTCTGTTCTGAATAAAATTCCAAAGTGTATGCTAGACTTTGAGAGCTCTTGGCATCTGTGGATTTTGTAGTTATGGCTAAATTTGTTTTCAAGAATTCTTTGCACTGCAGGGTTTCCATATCACAGAAAACAGGAGTTCTGGTTCTCCAGCATCTAAGGATGGAGGTCTGTGAGCAATTTTCCTTCTGACAATATTTTCCTCTCATGCTGCTTGCTTCCGTTCCCTTACTGATATTTATCTCCTCAGTTCTACCAGTGCAGTCATTGATAAGATTTTACTCAATAGGATCAACAAGATTTTCTAAGCTAAGAAAAATCCTCCAGAAACAAAAAAAGAAAGGTCTTTTCAACAAAATTATTTCACTAATCTAATTTAGGCCATGGTACTGAACACACATTGTCCTGCAACATGGGCACGACTAAAGAGGTGATAAATCATGGTACAAGGGAAGGAATAAATAACTGGGGTGAGAAAGGATGGAAATCTATTAAATTGGTTTTGTGACCAGATAAAATGAAGTCTGGAACTACACTGCAGCCCTTGTCTGAGTAAGGCTGGGCAGTATGAAGATTTAAAAGCTCTTATAGCAGCCACGGGCTCATCTATATGAACATCCCACGGAATATACTGCATATGCTGTGCAACAGCAGGGAATTTATATAAACAAAGTCCTGTTAAAACAAGGCTCCTAGGGTTAAAGATAGTTTGGTTATAAAATTAAAGTAAGTAAGTCTATCCTTCAACTGAAAATCACCCTATTTTTCTAGTGGGTAACTAGAACAAGTGTTTTTGAAGTGCATCTTTGTGCACTGAGGTTGATTTTGCAAGAAATTTGTGAGAAAATCACAGCGGAATAAGAATTGAGACAGTTGTGAGATTTTGAAGCTTTACAGGGGAAGTATTACCCTGGCTTGGAGAAGAAGAGCTTTTTTTGATATCTGTAGGTGTATGCTCTTAATGCATTAGTTGACTCCTCTAAGTCTACAGTGTTTTCAGCATAGGTGCTGATTAGGAACTTAGACTTTTATGATTACTTTATAAACAGTCCTGGCAGTTTAAGATGCTTGCACCTGCTATGTGGTTTGATGGTGGAAGCATCCTTCAGTACAGGTGTTGTGAGGAATCTTGAAAGGGTTTCCTAGTCACACGTCTGGGCAGGTTAGTGTCCATGTGAGTGCCTGTGGCAAAGCAGGGGAAAATGCACTCCTGGGCTATCTGTGATGTCAGCTGAGCTCTGGGGGCAAAGACCTTCTCCTAAGGATTAGTAACACAGCTCAGAGTGGATAATTATAAGCCCCAGTTAGATCCAGAAATGATCACCTCTAGCACCTTGCAAACCAAATTAGCTGATATAGCCTCTATGCTTCCCCTGTTCTCCTTCCTGGATTGCACTGAAGTGAAATATTACGGGATCTGACTCTCATCAGAATTTAGAAAATTAGCGTACTGAATGCTAGGTTTATTTCCAAATGTATCTGCAATGATTTTATGTAAACCAGAAAGAAATTTCTTTGAAATAATAGTAATACTATTATTAGCTTTGCCAGTGGTAAAGTACATTCGTTTGTCAACATTTACTCTGAGCAACCACGGTGTGTAACAGACCACAAAACTGTCAACTGCTAGCTGAAAAGAAGATTAAAATGCGTACTGATTTGCAGGAATTTATTATCCATCGTTCTAGGAAAAAAGCAGAGAATTAGCTGAATACTTCTGTCATTAATAAAGTTATACTGAAATGGGATTCCATGGGATTCTACTATGGTTCAAATAATATTATACATGCTCTTAATAACCTTGAACTGTTAATAACCTTCTACTGTTAATCTCTGTATAATGTGAAACTGCAAATTAAGAAGTCTTTTCATGTACAGGGGCAGAACTTCATTTAAAGACCTTGATGGTGTAAGAAGAAGACTGAAATAAATCCATATTGCAAACAGTCAGCTAATGGATGCAAAGATAAAGAAGGACTTGTGAAGACAGAAGCAGTGCAATGTCAAATCTATTTTTTGCACAATTTCCTGGAGAAAATATTCCCATTAAAAGTAGGAATGTAGCAATACATGAGTGTTCTGTGCAAACTAAGAAATGTAAATGGTAATAGTGATCAATGGGGTTGATAAAATAAAATTTCTTTATATTTGGTCAGACAGAAAATTAAGATTAATGGACTCTAATTAATCCCATATTCAACTGTGGAAATCTACTAGCTAGGCAATACTGAGTAGCCTATTCACTTTTTATTTTTACATTGTTACAAGCCAAGACTTATGCTGATTTTATAAACACTGTTTGTACTTATCTTAATTTACCACTTGTGCTTATCATAGTTTAACTTTGATTAAATTAAACTCAGACCATGGTATTGATGACTTTTATTCCAAAATTTTCCTGTGACTTCTTTTGTTTTACTCTTAAGAGGAACAGTCTGGTTTATTTTGATAGAATAATCAAAATTCACTGAAATAATAAAGCTTACTCAGTTACCGTGTCAAGATGGTGTACGCCTGCCACACAGCCTGGACAGATCGCAGCTCTGGCAAAAGCATTTTGCTGGCAGCAACATTTTGCTGGCAGCAACCCTTTCATAAACCCAAAAGGGTTGTTTTGGTTTTTTTTTAATTTTTTAGGGGTAGGGGCTGTTTAACACCAAAAAAACAAAAGGGAAAAAAAGCGCTTATTTTTGAAACTCAAGCATTATCTAGACCCAGGTGACTAAAAATTTATTTTTCATTACTCCATAATTGATAAAAAATTCAATTTCTTCCTGCAAACTCTTCTGTTCATGTATCTTTAGCCCATCTCAGCTACAACACTAGCACCACCCTTTTCATAACACCACCCTTTTCATAACAAAGTAGTGGAAGAGCATATACTCTTCAATGCATGTAGTCCAAGCCAGACACCAGGCAGGCAGAGCTGTGGGAAGAGGAGAGTCACACCCTCCATCAGCTCACTCTGTCTTATGGTGGGGCTGCTCTCACTGCAGGGTCCTGGAGGAATGTTTGTGCTAAAAAGAGAATCGAGGACCAGCTCCTGCTGCTGAAACCAAGTGACACCAAGAGGTTTATGCCCATGCTGCCCAGGCACAGCTCCTTCATCAGGATGGGTGTTGGTGCCACGGTGCAAATTGTCCTATGATTTCTACGATGACCCAGACATCCAGGACATAATTACTCCTGTCCATCTGGGAATTTCTTTCAGAGAAAGAAGAGCCAGCAATGTCGATGATCGGGGTCCAAGGCTCAAGTTTGGTTTATGGGCCCCTTTATTTTAACACCAAAAAAACCTTTCTATCCCTGGTGCAGCAAACACCCTCTGCTCTGTCTTACAGAGCCTATTCACATTAGCGCAGGGCCTGAGACATGGCTTGGACTGTGACTGTTTATGTCTGAGGATATATGAAGCATAGAATTATAGAATCATTAAAGGTGGGAAAGACCTCTAACATCATCAAATCCAACCATTTGCAGACCAAAAAGCCACGGATCTCCCAGACAGGAGGGGAAATAGAGGAAGCATATTCAGACAGGGAATGAGTCAAAGCTGAACAGTGGAAAAGGCCTGAATTTGTTTAGTTGCAAATGTTGGAAAGTGTGTCATGAATATGGCAGAGAACTTAAAATTTGAGTCTCCCCTTTCCCTTCATTTTTCTCTGGGTATCCATCTTAAAACAGATGACACTACTCTACACTCTGACACTCTAGACACTACTCGGCTGAATGCTAAGGGCCAATAATGGCAGCAGAAGTAAACAGGAACTATACTTTGACCTTATGAAACCCTAAAATTGCCAAGTTCTATGAAAAATCCAGCTGGAAAGCATGATACATGGGGGAAACAATATTACAGGACCATTTTTCCTTTTTCTAAGTATCTTCACTCACGACATGCACAAGGAAGATAACAATACCACCAGGGTGTCAGGAAGATAAATTCATTAATATTTGCAGAGAAATAGAGTACTACAACGAGAGCACCATGGAAAAGCCCGTGAGAAAATGAGTGATTTTCTATACAGTGCAGCATTTGCAAGGTGAGTGGTAAATAATGGATGGAGAAAACCTTGAGAGGTGAGTCTGAAAAGAAATATTGAACAACTACCTACTCACTGAGCTCTGCTCATCCTTTCCTGATCGTGCTATCTGCACCTCCCATGAAGTATGTAAAAGGAAAATAAATGCTGTCTGGCTTTGAAGCAGCTGTGTAGCCTTAATCTCACCTAATTTTAGTTTATAAAATAAAATGTGTAGTCTGTGTGTTCCCTGTGGTCCATGAAAAGAGATAGGTACCTTGGGAAGCAATTCATCACTCTACCTCTGACACCCAGGTTAGAATGGGGTGATCACTGTCTGGTGGTGTCTATCTCTTTTCCGGGACACGCACTGACAGAGGGCAGAGAAACAATTCAGTTTAGTCCTCCAGTGTTGAAATTACTTCAGTGTTTAGATTAATCCCTCCCTAAATCTCAGTCTGAATGGTACAGCGTGCCTTCCCAAAAAAGGTAAATCATTTTAACTGCCTTGTTTTCCTTCTAGTTCTCTAGAATCATGATCTGGTTTGCACTGTAAAGGTGCTGAAATTTGCATGAGACTGTCAATGACAAAATGCTTCAAAGATGCCATTCGTGGGGCAGCCGTAGAGTGGCGGAGTGATGCCTGATTAGATGTGCAACAGCTGTTTTTGTTTTTTCTGGTATTGACTGGAGAAGAGTCCCTCCCCTTCTCTATGTCACTGTATGCAAAAGGTTCCCCCAACTGAGTACAAGCAACTGAGAAAATTATGTGATTTAGAAAAAAGCTGTTTTGCAGTAGGAAACAAGTATCCTTTTTTATCCTGGGCAAATTGTTTTATTCATTCATGTCACAAATCTGACCTTTTTATTATGCCAGGATGAGGAATTAGACATATTGCACAAACTTGTTAGCAAATAATACAGAAGAATTTTTATTTTGTGATTGAATATGTATTTAATTTTAAATGCAAGACAACGGGGAGAAATAAAAGCTCAAAGGAAACACACTTGGTTGCATTTAAATGGGGGGAGAGATTTTTCAGGCACAATTTTTTTAAGATTAAGGGAGGTTTTTTTGTTATTAAAATGGATCAGTGACAGCTTACCTCTATATTACAAAGACCAGGCCCTTACGAGTTTCTGAGGACTGGGCTCCTAGCTTTGAAATGATGAGCAACTAGCTTGAATTTAAATAATTTTTGGTTTTCATTAAACCCTTTAGGAGCTCAAATCCAGTTGTATTTTATTTCCTATAAATTATTTTCTTTTTCCTGGATTGTTATTACAAGGCACCTTTTTTAAATTAAGTCCAGTCCATGTCTTCTGATGGTTAAATTTAAAAACTTGCTTTGACAGAGTATTCCAGGAAAATACAGAATAAGAGGCTAATTAACAGAACGCTCAACAATCAATCATCTTCAATTAAAAATTGGCTAAAGTTAACGCAGTCACAAGTCTGTGTCAGCCTCTGCGCTCCAGGGACAAGTCAAATACATAATGCAAATCCACCCTACTTCTCTTCATAACATTAATATTCATTCTATAAAATTTTCATGGTAGGTGAAATTATGCATTTTATTTTCTGACAGTAACTCAAGATAGCAGTTTTATGCTGGTCTTTTTATTTATTTTCTTTATTCACTAAACAGTTCCATTACTTGTATCCCTGATCAGGCAAATACTTTGCCACATGCTTACACTAAAGCCTACTGCATCCTATAATCAGTACTGAAAACAAATCAATAGATCAAAGAGCTGACCAAAGGATACACTATCAAAGATAACTCTTTGGTGAATAAGGTTGGCTTTATAAATCACCTTAATAAAATGGTTTTATAAATCACCTTAATAAAAGGCAAGGTGGCTTCCAAATGCCATCATCTGAGGTATCACTAAAAGTAGATGTGGAACTGCCAAAGAGGTAAATTCCCTACTTTTAGCTATCTAAAAACATTGCTGGTTTTAGACTTCTGCAGTGGCCTACAGGCACTGCAGGCACTTGTAGACTGGATAACAAGAACAGAATTTCAATAGACTAATTTTAAATCATTGCCACTTTCAGGTGTTAAAAAAATTTTACTGGAGGTTAGTGTTCAGCGACGTTAGAACTGACTACATAAAGACACTTATTTGCTTCATTTAAAAACTAGTTTAAATTGATTTAAGTGACTTTGCACTGCAGTGGATGAAGAACACTCACATAGTTTGCTCCAGAAATGATACCTGATAGAGAAGTGATGCTAAGCAGTTAGAAAGTAGAACACATTTAAGCACCCGTGATCTGCAGTGAACATCTCCCCCTGTCCCAGGGGGCCCAACCACACCAGATAATGTGCTGATGAAACCCTTTCTAAATGATGGAATTTGTTTCATATTTTTCTGAAGGTCTGTGAAGTGTGTCCTACATGTTCAATGTCCAAGGTATGCAGTGGCACTCTCTATTTTCTCCTCTATTCACAAGTTTGCAAAAATGAAGACAAAGGCTTCTGTACAATCCTTCCTCCAGCCATTATCTACATGTATTTACATTACTTCGCTAATTTATTAAATTATTACTGTGATCCCATATGCACAACTGTAAACAGACAACTTCTTCTGGGTAGTCTGTGTGGACAAAGCAAACCCTCAGAGCTACTTTTGTGGGTAGCTATGGGTAAAACTCACAAAGAATGATCCAAGAAAGGACCAACTAAGGCCAGAACTGCTGCTTGAAAAACTACCTGTGGCTGAAGCCTAGTTTAATGTGGAATGGTTGCAAGAAACTAAAGATGTCTCAGATGTTGGAACCTGATGATACTAGTTGGGATTGAAGGCATTTTCAATGTGTCATAGCATCCAGGAAGGCTAATGGTCAGACACCTCACTTGCCATCCATAAACAAGTAACCAAATTGCTACTTGCAAGCACGAGCCAAAACGTAAAGCTATGTAATGTTTTGAGGTTTTTCTATATTTGTCTTTTAAAACGTGTTTTGCTCCGTTCATTTTTTGTTTCAGCTTTTGAAAGAGTAACAATTAACTCAGGGAGTACATTGGATTAGATTAATCTTAATAATGTTTTAGATACTTATCAGTCATATGTTACCTAATACTCTCTTTCTGAAATGTTGTTTGGAAATCAGATATTTTCATTTACTATCAAGGTCTGGATTGAAGAGAAATATTGTCTTATGCAGTAACTGAAATTCACGATGCAGCAGCTATAAATCAAAACTATGTAAACAATTTTGTTTAGTGTGCAGACATTTTTCTCCATGCTTCAGGGCCTTAATACTGATCTCTTTACAGCCTTTGCTCTTGTCCAATGACTATTCTGTCACTATCTACCAGTTTTCCATAACCATTCATGCCATATATGCTGTCCTCTCTGCTATATTATCCAGCTATTCCACAGTGTTCTTCTTTTCCCCCTTTCAGTTCTCCTTCTCTGAAAGTCTTGGAGAAACATCTGTATAAAACTCCAAGCTAAGAATAAGTTAACTGCATGGGGTTTTTTGACTCCTGGAAAGACTTAAAATGTCTATAATGTGATCATTTGGCTTGCTTCCTTTGCTTTTTTTCCCCCCTGCTTCCTTTTCCTCTGTTTCAACCTAGTCTATGTTAAACTGCATTACTTTTTGCTTAATGAGCTACAATGTTAGGACAGATATGTTGAAGACTTTAAGAAATCTGCACTGAGTTCTGTACATAAATTAATTGTATTTTTGAGTCCTAACCAGGTAAAAGATAGCAACCTTATTGATAAGGATGTCTCTTGAAGCAGTCAGAAAATGCTTTTCACCAGCCTTCCAAACTGAACTACATTTTGTTTTCCAGTTTTAAGACAAAGTATGTTCTGAGTTGCCAAACAGGAGAATCAACGTACAACTAATATTATTCCAAAGTAGGTTGCTGAGTGACATTTTGAATTATGTATTCCCACTATTGTGCCTAACCCCCTTCCAGTCTCTAATTGTGGGTCCCTTTTTATGCATTTTAAGTAGTTTTTCATCTTGACTGAATTCTAATTTTATCTGAACCTTTGCAAGTATGTGTGCTAATTATACAAAAAATCATTTTGCATTCATTTGGAAACTAGAACATGTTTTCAACAAAATGTTTCCATTTCATAAATGTGAAATTACAACTGCTCCTAGCTTTGTAACTCAAAAAGATTTTTTAACGCTATATTTTAGAATATATTTATGAGATACACAAGTAAATCTATACTTGTTTTCTGCAGTTTATTGTAGCATTTCTGTCAATAAGACAAAAATAACCTAAAAAATATATGTATATTTTTCTAATAAAAGATACAGAATAAAATACAAAGCAAAGTTAATTTAAGTTTTTTATTTCAGAGTAATTTTAAGGAGTCTTTTTGCAAAAAAAATCAGTGTTCCTTTTACTAATTTATTTTAGCTATGAGATGTAATTTCATTTTAATTTTATAAATTTAAAATGATCCCACTCTATTTCTGATTACACATGTAATAATAGGTATTATTTTAAAATTAAAGTACCCATAAAGGAGATAGTTCTCTAATTATTTCTTATCGAGTACTGAAAAGGAAGGACAACGAAATGCAAATGATCAGTTGAAAATTTAAGTGCTTATTTATTAAATGATTGAAAGTGTAAAGGAAATAACTAATTTTAAAGTCAATTTGAAATGTAATTCTCCATTATGCCATCAGCGATCCAGGCACACTGTGATTTACCAATGAAAAATTCAGCCTCATATTAGGCAAGAGAAGACCTATGTCAATAGTTGCTACACCACATGAGCATTGGTTTTCAACAGAGGTAACTTGATCCAAGATGGATGCAGTGCATTGTTTTGAATCAATGCAAAAGTTGTTTAGCTTTATTATAGAGTTATAACAATAAAAAAAAGCTGTTGATGAATGTGTTATCTTTCAGCCTCAGCTAAGAAAATTAGGTCTTACTAATGCTACAGTTCTTTTGTAGCTAAACTTCACCTACAATTCTCTTTTAACTAGAATTCATTGTGTTCATCATAGAAAACATAAATCCTGCAATGTCTCCCCAGTGAAATAGGACAACGCACTACAACTTGCCATTCAGTGAAACCAAACAATTACCAGTGTTCATCAAAAAATAAGGCTCTGGAACAATATTCTAACAAGGATAAATTGGATTAATAACCTAAACAGTTTTGAAGAAGAATGCCAGTGTAAAATGAGTGACAGATTTCTTTGAACACAAAGTCACTAATCAGTCATTCCATCCGGGAAGTGATCTAAGACTACACTGTTCAAAAAAGTGGTGATTTTGTCCTGCCAATGCTTTCATATTTCCTCCTCTGATCCAGGTGAAACTCAAACTTTTATTTTTGGTAAGATCAGTATTTAGTGATATCAGAAAACTCTTCAATGTAACCTTGTGTGCCAGTATGACTGGGACAGCAGGCAAATGTGGCCATGGGCAAGGGGGGAGACCTAGCTCCATCAGTGGCTGTGACTTTTCAAAATGGTTTAAACTGTTTCTGACACTGATCGCCTTTGATGTGGTAACAGCACTTTCTCTAATAATGTGAGGAATTTCAAACTTGAATTTTGAAGCATCAGTGAGCTTATGTCCTGAAGGTAAAAGGATCCTGCAAGAACAGTCATATATTCATCTTCATAGATTGCTAATTGATTGAACTGAATTGAAATGAATTAATAGACTGAAACCTACCTGATAGCTTTAGAGGTTTCTGATTTCTCTGAAGAAACATCTGGAAGGATCCCTGATTTCCTAAATGTGAAGAGAAAAAATATGTGATGTTCCTATCCAGGGAACTGGGGGACAGCATTCGATCTTCAAAATGAAAGGAGAAACAACCTAAAAGATACACCAGCTCAGTAGTGGCCACTATGTAGGCAAGTGAGTAACTACAAATGGATTACAAAAATCTGTTTTTCATAGCAGTGGTCATTTTCCTAGTGTTTCCCTGTAGAAACATATTGTGTAATGGACACAGGGCTTGTACTTCATATTCTGTCAACTGACTCCTTGGGAAGAAGATATTAACATACCTTCTGCTATGTCTCAGATATGCAACTTCTCATTGCTATGGTTACACTGAGAGCAGAGTACCAGACCCACATTCTGGCTTGGGTATGGTGGCACCAACTGCAATAGCAGTAACTGTGTTTTCACAGTATCACTTGGGAAAAGTATGTGATATCAGCTGAAAATGCAAAATAGAAGCAAATAAAAGAAAGTGCTTAAAAAAGAGCACAGTTGGGGCAACTTAGAATAGTATATAGCACCTGCTGGCTGCTCTGCTCTTCTGGAAGAAATCTTAGCCCTTTGTAAACCTGAGAGAAACAGCAACTGAGTCTGTTCTTCAGCTACCACTTCCCCAAGCTTGGCAGACTGACCACCAATCCCAGTTAAACTCAGTGTGCTGGACTGTGTAATGGTGCAGCTGGGAAGCAAACACACTGTTTTTGCTGTGGGCGTGGTAACCTCCACAGAAAGGTGCAGCAGAAGCTGAGGGCACTATCTGCTGAAGTCGTTCCAGCATGAACCAACACAGGTTTCCTGGTGTTGCCTTACTTTAAGGCACTCTTATGTAGTTGGCTTGCTGTTGTTCATGAGAAAAACAGCCTTTTTTTTAACTCTCTTTAGAGGATTCAGTTAGCATTAAAGAGCCTGAGGCTTGGTCTCCAGCATTTCATGGGGCAAATGGTATGTGTGGTGACCTGGACAGAGGTCAGCTTCAGACAGCGATCACGTGTGTTTTCTTACCTCCTCTGTCTTTCTCCTTCGGGGCTTTACTAGCACAGTAGCTCTAATGAATCCTCTCCCTGAGAAGGTTCCTATGTTCTCATAAGAAGACCAGTAGTGTAAAAGGTCTATTTCTTAGTAAATTGGTAAAACACAAGGCACTGAACAAAATTAAAATTGGCATTTTTCCAGAGGCTGTCATATAGTTCATCCTCCCTGGTAATTTAACTCATCCTGTCCATACATTACCTTTCCCAATAAGAAGTGTTACCTGAGTCACCAATTTACTCTTAATTCTAGACTGTACAAATTCATTCGAACTTGTCAAAGGTTACACTTAGAACCAAACTGTATATTTACTAAATCTGGCAAAAAACCCTCTCAATTTTCCATGGGTCTCAGCCCTTAGGCCAAGATAATTCAAACTGGTTTGTTTATAGTATGAGTCTGTCCTACATACAAGCTCCACTACCCATTCAAAGCACGGGGGGGTGGATCTTGCACATCAACCCTGCAGTGTGATTTAGGACCTCTACAGTCATATCATGTCCATTTGATCCTGCTCTTGATGCTGAAAATTTAGAAGGATGACAAGTAAATCATAGCATCTAAAGAAGTTGTCACCTGTGGCTATTTGGTCCTGCACCTCTCCTTTTTTCCCTGCAGAGTCTATGAGCTCAGCTTAAACTTCCCATACAGAACATAAACTGTTGGGGCTTGGACCAACATGGTAACCCATGGACTTGCATTTGATCCACCTAACTTCTGGCTGGGAGGTGGTTTTCTGGCTGAGCACGTGTTGCACAGGTCACAGCACTGCTCATAAGGGACTTTGTTTTGCAAACAGCAGCACACTTTGATAATGTTTTAATCTCCTAGATTCACAGTATCCTCTCATGAGGGTCACCCCTCTGTTTCCCCCCATTACCTCTTTTAATCTCTCTCACGTAAAACCAGCTTGCTTAACACAACCTGCCAATGATGATTGTGTTAACCACCTGGGGACAGTAGTAATTTCCAACACCAGGGACAGCCCTGGAAGAGGATGCATGTTCACAAGCTAATGTCTTAAACGGGGTGGGGGGCAGCTCTGACCAACACTGGGCAAGACAGAGCATTTCACAGGTGCACTTCTTCATCCCCACCTTTACTGCAGGGTGACTAAGTCATGAGTGAAGCTGCCAATGACCATGAATTTAAGAACCACATATCAGTGCTGGTTTATTTTGACAAGCCTAAAAACTTTGGGGTTATGGTTGCTTTCCAAAGAGCCTATCCCATCTTGCAGTGGAGTGAGTAAACTCAAAAAGAGGGGAGAAAGGTATACCAAAATAGACGACCGTGAGCAGGAAACACTACAGCCATGGCAGCATAAACTATTCTAGCTCCTGAGTCAGAGTCCTGTGTGAGCATGAGTCAAATCCCTTAATTGTGTCAGCACAACCACAGGAGATTTCTAGCTATGGTACCTTACCGGTTCTCCTAAGCAAAGACTTAGGAAAAACCTATGTGTTTAAAAACTAAATAGTGATCAGAACTAAACCCTTTAAACAGGAGTAAACCCAGGCTAACATCTAGAAAAAACTGTTACCTTAGAGGTATCCTTTAATGAGGAAAACGGTAAGAAGACATTTGTTTATAAACAGTCACCTTCTTATATGCAACCTTTTTTACTTTGCCATACTTTGTGCTACTGGAAAATTCCTGAAGTTCCTTAAAGAAATAGCATCAAAATATGCCTGGATACTGGCTTGTCACTCAGTAATAGCAGCCATTTCAGACATACACAGAGTGAATTGCATATCTAAAATCTATAATCAAGCTAGTATGATGAACAGAAAAGCAAAAAAAAGAATGGTGTGGAAAAAAAGGGAGGGGGAAAATGCAGTAATTTCAGTGGGCATGCATTGACTGTATATTTTCTGTAAAATGTGAAGAATAAGGACCCAGGGTTTTTTTTGTGGCTATGGGTCACCTGTACTTGAATCAGTTTTTCATGTTCTCATGATTCTGTTTTCCATATGCAAACCTGACAGTTCTTAAAACATACGTAAATAAGTGTTGTTTAAAAAGGCAGTCCAGTCATAGATGTAATGAATCCAAATAGATTTATCCTTAGCTCAGTTCAGTGTTATTTTCTAAGCTCCTCTCTTCACATGCAAGAGTCTTGCACTTAGAACAGGCTGCCTGAGGTCATAGACAGGATTTAACGAGTGCAAGCCTGCTTAAGGAGGCCGATTTGAACTGAGGGGATACAGAGCCTTATTTATGACACAAACATAATCTGAACAAAATTGGTTTATGTCTTGTTCGTGTTTAAGAGTACTGTGCTGCACTTATGCAATATTTGCATTGGAAAATAAGAGATTTGCATGAGAGTGAATCACTAACATTATTCACAAGGCATTCACAGGGATTTTACAGTGGATGTTTTATAAGGAAATCAGGATGGTTACTGTGGCATTGACTTCAAAATAAAATTTGGATGTTATGTGTGAAATTTTTTCAATTTCTTGTAGTAAAAAAGACTGTCTCACCATCACTTTGAATTTAAAATACAAAATCCCTTACCTTTTAAATAATACCTTTTAATCCAGAACACTTGCAACCTATCTATCTGCATCATGGTGTTAGTGCAGGCATGTTAAACATGGAGAAGGGATTTAGGCAGAATGAGAAAGCAGCATTTGGAGCACATAAGGTCATCTCTTGAATAGGAGGATTTTCTGCTAGCAGCTGCCACTGCTGAATCTGACCAGTGACTGGAAGGCATGATGCCAGCAGCTAGGACCATAAAAAGATCTTCAGGCTGGGGAACACAAAATTGAAACAGAGAGGAACTGATCAGCTATTTTTTTCTAGTTTTAAAGATACGTCAGTAAGGTGAGTGAGGCGATGACTGACAAGGCTGGCACTTGGTTTGTCTAGGGTGGAAAACTACATTAAGGTAAATTTAATTAGCTTTGGAGCCAGTATAGTTACTGCAATGCCAGTCCATGTTATGTACCTTCTTGGTATAGGAGGGCATTTTTCATTTTCAACTTGTCATTAATGTATTCAAGATAAATGGAGAAAATCATGCTTACTTTATCATAGAAGTGTACACATGAACATTTGTCCTGGTATAAAGTAATAGCTGAATCCATGTCAGAAAAGATTTATCAGAATAGCCTTCCTCGAAAGCTCTCTTAAGTCTGGGAGAGCCTGTATAGACAACAAGAGTACTTTATCTATGTAACATGCAGCAGTGCAAAAGTGCAAAATAAACTGTACCCCTTTCATGTAACAATAAGTGGGTTTCCCCTCAGGATTTAACTGTATAAAAAGGATGCAAGACAAAGCACATCACTGGCCATTTGTATGGCTACCAAGGTTAGTTGTATCAACCTCTATGTCTGCCTAAATTCACATCTACTTATTTCTTACTATGTCATTCTCAAAACTTGTTCTGCATAGAGCCACCACCAGCCAAACTAATGCAATGCTGTATCTATGTGTTTGTGGTTGCTAAACATGTTCTAATGCAATAGCAAGCACATAGGAGAACATATGTAACACATAGGTAACACATTGATTTTGCAGAGATACCCTTTGAAGATGACTCTATTGACTTGGACTTTACTGCTGAAAAGGTTAACTAATTAATTTTTTTTAACCTTAGAGAAACCAACATGTGTCAGGTCTCCTGTGCTAAAAACACAGTCAAGATAAGGTGCTTTAATTCTGGACTGGGGGGAATTTTCCAAGGCCAGGGCCAGCCCAAGAGGACAGGACTGATCTTGCTGAAGTAACTTTGTGGTAAAGTTAAAGTATCCAACACTTGGCCGTGTTACCACTTTGGCATATCTGACACATACAAGTAATTTTTGTGGAAAAATATTTTTTGGTTTTTTTTTTTCTTTGTTTTGTTTTGGTTTTGTCTTGGTTTTGTTTTGGGTTTTGTTTTGTTTTGGGTTTGGGGGTTTTGTTTGCTTGTTTTGTTTTGTTTTGTTTTTTTAAGCAGCAAAGATCCAGTCTTTGTAATCTGCTGTCATGCTACCTCAGAAGCATTTTTGTAGTCCACTCTCCATATAGCACAAAGCTTATCAGACCTAAATTCTACATGTGGCTGAAATTTGCTGTGGACATCTGTATCTATGACAAGTCCTCTGAATCAGGGAGCAGTATGTCCAGGGCATTTCATTATCCTTGGTGATGCAATTTGCATTTGGAATAATCATGTCTACACACAGTGCTCTGGAATCACTATGTCTACACAGTTGTTACAACATTCCTGCTTTGCATTCTTGGAAGATTCCATGTTTTATTGCTTTGCCTCTCTGTTTTTTATCATGCTTCTTACTCATCATGAAAGATCCCATCAGAAGGTTGTGGGGTATTTTCCATGATTTCTCTCATTTCATCACAACATTCAAAGTGAGCTCGTTTTTCAAGGACTACTGATCATCACACAAGAAGCACTGAAGACCAGAGAGGTTCCTGGTGCTCTTTGCATATCCTTAGGGACAGGGACACAGCTGAAGCTGAGCAGAGAAAACTGACTAAGAACCAATGCATGAAATAGTGAGGCTCAATAGTGATGCAGAACAGGGACAGACAGCCATTTTAACAGGGTTTGGGAATATTAAGTTTCAAGAGCCTTACATGGAGGCTTTTGAACTGCTCTTCAACTGTAAGAATGGAAAATGTCTTTAGAATTTATCTGGTTTTGGTGAAATATATTCATCCATTTGGCTCATTGTTCTTATTTGGTAACCATTTCTGCAGAGAGAAATCCACAGGAAAAATGGTCAGGTTTATTGTGAATGGGTTAAGTGCAACAACTAATATAAGCTGTTTGGCTTATACGAGTTGGCAACACAGGGGCATTTATTGACGAATGTAAGTATTTGAAGTTAGTTAATTGTGTTTAGGCCATTAGGTCATTCTATGATTCTATGAATAACGTGACAGATAAGGTTATTATCACTTCAGATCGTACCTAACAGAAAGCAGAATTTTTCCATAGTGTAGCAGATGATCACTATGGGACACTTGCACTTACATTCTAATATTAGAATGACGTGATGAGTAGGTCTAAGAAGCCGACATTTTTAGAAACACTGGACTATTTGCTGCTATTTTTTTTCTTTGAGCAAATATAGAAAACAATAGTGCCGTGATTGTTCTTGTCTTTTCATCAGATCAAGCATACACATACATCCATGCTTCCCCTGCTTTTGAAGACTTTCAAAGGATGCTTAAGAAAAGAAAGCTCATTTATACCCAGCCTAGTGGGGTAGTTTTAGATTGTGCATTAACAACACTCAAAACCTTGATGCTTGATTGGTGATATCTACCTAATGAAAATTATTTTCTCTGTTTTATGCAGATTCTTTCACAGCAAAGTATACAGAGAAACACTGAGACATTTTGAGCCATAAAAAAAAGTGGTGAAGGTGCACTCCTGCATCTGATGAGGGAGACAATAGTCTGGTATGCCCTACATTTCACTTGTGAAGTGAGTGCAGATTCGTGAACAAAATGGATGCTCTCTTAGGACAGGAGTGGGGAAGTGCACATACATGATGGTTTTTAATATACATACACAGGGATTTTATTGAATTCTACAAAGGTTTTAATATAATCAAGCAAGGTTAGGAAAATCACTTCAGAAGGTATAAGTTAGTTAGGGCAAGAGAGAAGGGGAACTGTAGAAATACACTATCCTTTGGGCAGATAAATAAGTTCATGGGGTCCCACGCCATGCCCATACCATTTGTTACTTTGCAATGTGGAATGTGGAAGGACAAAGTTGTACCTGCAAACTGCTGTGAAAAGGTGCTACCTCAGTAGACACACTGTTAAAGAAAGGCTGATAGACACAAAAAGTAAGGGTTTGTCTTTGAAAAAAAAGCATATTTAGAATTATCTGCTCTCTGTCTCCTGCAAAAGCTATTTCTGAAGGGTCATGACCACTCTCCTCTACTCTGTCTCCCCTCTTAATCATTTCACTTCATTTTCATTTCTCCATCTTTTTATCACTCTGTTGTGTACAGAGAATCAGTAAATACGCTATCCCTTGATTTCCTTTCCTTTTTGCATAGATTGGATGGGTGTTCATCTAGTAGGTACCTGAGGCCACGGTTGCTGCAATGTGGCATGGGTGGGAAAGATAAAAAGGAACAGGTAGTCGTTACCCAAGAAATTACCTCTGTGCCAAGAATAATAAGATATTGCTCTTTCCTTAATTGTGCAACATCCATTCCAAAATAGAGAAATATCCCGGCCTGAAGACATCTGTTTTAATATCTGTGCCCATCTTTTAAATAAACATGAGTCTGCCATCACAAATTATATAAAATGCCAAGAATCTCTGCAGTTATCAAAAAATTTCTGTAGTCAGAATTGGGTGATTAGTAGCAACTCAGTTCAAACCTGATGGTATAATAAAAATAAGCCAGAAAATCCTGTACCTTCTGTAACAATAAACTTACCCTTTACTCGTTAGGCCACATGATGCTGCCCTGTTAGATATTAATGATTCTGAGGTAAATGGTAGAATGGGAGAGAAAGGTAACAATCATGAAGGGCTGATCAGCAGACTTCATTTAAAAGCTGTTTTACATAAGTGGGACTGAGGGCCTTCTGAGAAACTCTAGTGTTCAACTCCAAAGCTCGTATAGAAAATGGTTTTAAATAATTTTTGTATCTTGAAGATTCTGAGGCTCAGCTGCCTCTTTTCCTCATGATTATATAACAAACTAATTTTTTCAGTGAGAAAAGAAAAATGCAGTATGGATGGCCAGATGTAGAAGTCTGCTGTGCAAAAGAGCTGGATCAGGACTAATCACCATGGGTTCCTTCTATTGTCTGTGGGGGGAAAATGGAGAAAGAAAGAGAAAAAGCACTTTAAGGCATGATTCATACTGTCCTAATGTAGGCGTCTAAAATAGGTCAGGTTCATTGAGCTCTAAAATGTCTGGGTTTCTCTGTGGACAGAGGCATAGACACCCTAGGAAATCACTAGCTTAGATGTGGATATCTATGTTATCAAGTAAGGTGAGATGATTTCCACCCCATGTAACTTTTGTGACCAAGAAAAAATATCTATAAAGAAAGAAACACTGCCTCTCTAAAAAAAGGGCTTCTAATAGAATGATATGTGATAAAGCTCTTGTTCCACATTCCTTACAATGACTTAGATCCTATAAAACTTAAAGATTGAAATCTCTATCACAAAGAAAAGCATGTTATAATACTGTGCTATCCTTCATTCTGACTTGTGAAAGTGATTGCTCACTAAA
The DNA here is from genome assembly GCA_013397135.1 of Pachyramphus minor. Lineage (NCBI taxonomy): Eukaryota > Metazoa > Chordata > Aves > Passeriformes > Tyrannidae > Pachyramphus > Pachyramphus minor. The sequence continues at coordinate 251,138 of VYXB01008512.1, read as the reverse complement.
CTTAAAACTAACACATGCCAAGAAGTACAAAGCAGTGATCTAACTTCAGATGTGCACACAGAAGTCATTGCTGATTAGTATGTGTATTAGTGCATATAGCAGTACATCAATATCTTAGCATATATATACAGATTCTAATAATAGAATTATTAGAAAGCAACTATAGGTAACAGTTGTAGTTTCATACATTAATACATGCAGTATAAGAACATGTCCTTATTTTATTCTGAATTTCTGAAGGACTACTTAGCACAATAGAAATCTCAGTGCTGACATAGTTCCATCACTAGCCGTGGAAAAGAAAAAGTCTTCATTGAATATTTCTGTTTTGCATTTAGAAGGAAAAATAGGGTCTGCATTGCCAAACTATCATGTATTCTGACATTTTCCAAAGCAGATGGTAAAGAGCATCTATTAATTGTTTTAATTGGCAGAACCAGATAACTTGATTAAAAGCTTTTAAAAAGAATTTGTACTGCTGTGCATTGGCAAAAAGCTTTGTCATACTGGAGAAGTCCAAAAGGCCTGGAAAAATCTAATGCTGTGTTGGTATTTCAACAACGTAAACAGGATGACCAGGGTAACTGTAGATGAGTTAACTTGACCTTGGTTCTGTGTGAAAGAATGGAACAGCTGATATGGGACTCTGTCTATAAGGAAATAGAAAATGGTAACATAATTACTGCCAGTCAACATGACTTTATGCAAAACAGGTTAAGTTAAACAAACTGCATAATACTTTTAGGAGATAAGAATTTTGATTATTTTATTTGTTTAATAAAAGCAACTATGTTGACAAAACAATGTCTTTAAGACTTCCATTAAGCATTGATGGCACATGACACTCTGATCAAATATTACACCAGAACAAAAACAGGACAGCATATAATAAATGAGACTAAACTGTAGAACTCAGAAATTCGATGTATAATTGTTAACTAAAACTTACCAAGTGTTGCCAGTGTGCTGCTGCAAAGATCCTTTCATGTCTTAGACAGTGTTATTCAAAACCATTACCTATGTCATGAGAAAAAAAGGTCCATAAACTAAACTGTAGTAATATCTCTAAATTATGCAAATGACAAAAGGAGAGAAATTATGAGGACAGATTACAAACAGGAAGAGATTCAGGCAACTCTGTAGTTAAATAGAAATTATATGGGTATAAATATTGACAATTAAAAATTCTTTTCAGAGTTGGAGGACATGGAGATTATACTTGCAGAACTGAGTGTCATGGATCTAAAAAAAATGGATAGCCAATGATTTTAGGTCAATTTTTTAGTGTAAAATAGCAGAAAACTAGTTAATGTGACCCACAGTTTTACTCTGGAAGGGGTGAGAGCTGGTCTTCTTATGGGTACAGTGGTCAGACTAAATTAAGCTCTCCATAGAGAAAGGTAGAAGCAATGAAAGCTGCCACCCTGCAAACACATATTGCTCTGTTTTGGACTATACAAACAGAGCAGTTTTTCTGGGATATATTGCAAAAACAGCAGATGAAGAAATGTTTAGCAGGGGTTATGTACGTCTGCATAAATAAGGCACAGTACAACAACAGGGAGATTTTCCCTTGTTGTGTTTGGGGCAACAAGGCTTTAGCTATGTTATTTGTAAATAAGATTGCACAACTTTGCTAGCCTTTGTGGACTTTTTGGTTTTGTTTTGAGGTTTGTTTGTTGTTTTTTTTTTTATTTTAGTAAGCACAAAACAAGTCTCAGAGTGAATAAAGAAGCTTGAGACGGTGGTGAAATTTTTTGAGATTTTTAATGCGAAACCTATACTGACAGTGTCCACTCATTATTTTCCTGTCTCCTGGTCCCCAGGGATTTGCTGTGTAAGAGTTGGAATGCTCCCCTGGTCCCTCCCTGGGCAGTCATCATTGGCATGGGAGGACAGAGCTGTCTGTCGCACATACACGCATACGCACCATCCCCAACTAACCCTCTTCCTCCTCCAGTCTCACTTCTCCAGGACCACCAGAGAAAGACACGAATTTTCCACTCCTTTTTTACCTTCCTGGCGTAATTTAAAAGGAAAAGATGATAAAGACTCTCTTTAGGTCTATATAAAAAAACTTTGATTCTGACCTGATAAGCTATATTACATTACATACAGCCAGCCACAGGACCCTCATCTCTTAGTCTTCTCCAACCCCCAGGGCCTAAGTTTCAGATGGAACCGTGGAGCAGGAAAAGGGGCCACTCAATGTTTAGGTTTCATTTCTGTATGGAGACCAACCTGAAGTTTGAAGAAATTGCTTGTGGTTTGGCAACCTAGTAGAGCTAGGTAAGCTGCTGTAGGGAAACAGAGGTGAAGCTGAAGAGAAAAAAGTGGGGAGATGCATATCTCTTGGTATTACTCAGTGTCTGTGGATAAGACAGAAGTAATGGCTGATGATGTGATGGGGAATCAAACTGGTGCATCAGGTCATGTTGTAAGGCTGCTGTCCTCATGCTGCCCTGCAACACAGGCATAAACCCCACACACCTAAAGGTGCAAAGTATCTTTAGTGACTTTCTACCTTACAGTCACTGCAGACTTTCCTCTCTGATCTGACACATGATTCTACATCTGACCACTAAAACCAGGGGTTTCTCAATTAGCTACATCTACTACATCAGTTCATGGAGCAGAAGAACCTGCAGCAAAAATGTATGCAATGGTGTGCCAAATGGAGAGAAGTGTCAGGTAGGAGCAAGAATACAAATCTCGTGGTTGATGCATGAGATTTGACAGACTGGGAACTGAGAGGCAAATCTGGGGCAGGACTGATATCAGTGCTGGGAGAATGCAGGAGTCAAAGAAATTACCTACTCTAACAGTTGCTGATACTCATATGGAACATGAAGATCATAAAGATGAAGAGAGATAAAACGGATAGGTTATAAATCAAGCACTGATGAACAACATCCCTGCCCCTCAACATCTTCACCATCAAGGATATTGTAGGCTTCTGTTTTTAATCCTTCTTCTAAATAGCCTGTAATTCTACCCTTTCTAAAACAATGACACAACAGCTGGTGTCTTCCTTCTTTCTCTACCATCATCAACAAACCATCTGTGTGGAGGGAGAGGGGAAAAATGAAATGTCTATATTTTGCTCTTCCCTGGCTTCCCTTGCTAGCTAAGCATCTGTCCCACAGCTGTCACACAGCACTTGGAGAGCAATGAGTTACCTTGAAGTCCAAATGTCTTCCAATTTCTGAATTTCAGAAAAATCATCAGTGTTGTGCCCCATACTGCCTAAATGTTTCCTGAAGATTTCCAATAAATTCCAAAGTGATCACATTGTATCCAGGCAGGCAAGTAATCAAACACATATATTCATGTTGGCCATGTAAAAGAGAAGGCATAAGTGTAAGCTAGTTCTCTAGAGCCCCTTTATGGCAAATGGAGGACAGTTATTTTCTAATGGAAATATGTCATAACTTTTTTAAGCCATTGTATTTTGACTGTTGATACCAAAACTGCATACAAATGAATATAAGAGAGATTAAGCATATCTTGAAAATTTCTTTCAAAATAATTTGAATGTTTTTATTAAATGAGCAGAGCACACAATGTCGAGGCCATGCTGGCATCAGGGTTTTATGCTACAGAAGCTCAAGATGACCTAACTGGCATGAAGGTCATGTGAAGTGCGGTGTGATGAGAGGGGATGGACATAAACTTCCTGGTACAAAGTTCATGTCTTAATTATTTGTAAAAAAAAAATTGAATTAGTAGTTTTAATTGTACAAATCAACACCTACATCATGTGGCTACATATTATCTCCTCCATTATTAAGCGGCACATAAGCTCAGATTCACCATACTGACTGTTAGACTTCAGAACTAGCTGAAGAAAGGATTAATAACTCTCCCTTCATCACTTTGGAGGAACTCAAGGCTAAAATGTGTTAGTATGCAACTTCTGGATACCTACGTTTAGCTGCTATGACCACCACCTCACTAAATATGCAGGGAAAATAAATTCAGCTGACTTTACAGCATCTCTTCACCTATTCCATCATTTATGATGTAACTTAATGGCCACTCAAGACTTGTGCAGAAAGACTTAAATATCGTAACTTAGTTCGATCACAAGTTTTTCCTGCTGCAGAGGATATCAGATCACTGAACTCTATATAGTTGGCTTTAAAATTGATGCTGCTGTAACAAATACAACTTAAATTGTGAATATCTATTCTTAAGTGACTCATTAAGCCTACAAAAAAGTATAACATTTATCCAAGAAAAACAACAGAATGGGCTTGTTGAGAGAAAATAGGTCTTGTGGATTGTGATGGTTTTCCACAGATATAACATCTCTTCCAGAAATGTAGAGTACAACTCTTGCATTTCTGTAACATATCCCTGGTCTATTCAGCACTAGAATTTTATAATGAGGGACAGAAATTAACTTGAAACTAATGAACTTGAGATAAAATATTATCCGTGGGGTCATTCTCCAATAAAAGGGAGTCTTGCCAATTATGTGTGCTCCTGAGTCTTGCTGAAACAATTCAGATGGAACTGAAACACAGGAAGTTCCACCAGAAAATGTGGAAGAATTTCTTCACTGTACAGGTGACCAAGTACTGGATCAGCTTGCCCAGAGAGGTTGTGGAGTCTCCTTCCCTGGAGATATTCATGAGCCATGTGGGCACAATCTTGAGTAACATTTTCAAGGGGACCTTGCCTGAACAGGGACGTTGGACTAGATGATCTCTAGTGGTCCCTTCCAACCTTATTGACACTGTGATTCCGTGATTCAGTAAAAGCTTTGTAGGATTTTAAGATTTTTCAAAAAATTAAAATCCAAGTGGAGGCAAGATATCTGTTTTAAGTAATATATTCCTTTGATGTTTGTATGTGTGTGGTTACCAAGTTGAACCTGCACTTTGAAAAAGCAAATAAAAATTAATTAATTATAGACAGCCTTCAAAAGGGAGAAATGTGAAAACCTCCTTTGTTTTTTTCCACTAAATCAACAAGTCATTATATTAACAGCCTAAAGGACTGGTAATGTAAGGATGTCTGAGTGTGAATGTTTTGGGGACTGTGATTTTTAACTTGTAGGTACTTCTTTAAATATAACCAACACAGTAGGGTGGCAGACAACTGTTGTTTTTCAACATGATTATCCTGCAAGAATACCAAGATCATTTACCCATGGGCATTTTTCAGCAAATGTTCAATTAACAACTTGACAGCCAACCATTGACTTGAAAACTATCTGATCTTTCCACAATCAATAAATTGTATCTGTGTAATTTATACTGCTGTGATACAGTTAGATGTTTAACACATTTGTTGTGCATGTCCCAGTCTTAGATAAAATAGAAAAGGTCATTTTGTTACAAAGAGGGACAACTTTTTAGGAAATAGTTGCAGAGAAAACTTCTGTAAATACGTGGGTTGGCAAGGGTAAAACAAAAACCACACTACAGTGTAGCTGAGGGATCTCTCACCCTGTCTAAGTTTATTGGGACAGAAGTTTTTGTTAGCAAACAAACTCAGAACACTCTGTACCAGAAATGAAAGGTCCTTTCAGCTCACTGGAGGGTGTAAGAAAAAGATACCCCTAGAAGGGTTCATTTATGAGGCATCTTCCAGGTCCTTATAAAACTCCAGCTGAAGAAAGGGTTTGCTTTGGTTTGGTCACTGCAAGGTAGTGGATTGAATTTTAGCTTACTGATCCACTTCCAGCCAGCCGCACTCAAGAGATGACAGCAGCTCTTGCAACATCTGAGTTTGGAGTTATTCATCTTCTAAAAATCTACTTCCGTAACCTTGAAAATTTTTACAAGTGAGCAAAGAGTCTTTCAAAAGAGAATTGTGCAGGAATTGAGGCACCCAGGAACATTCTCTTATTGTATGATTAGATGCAACAGATGACATTAAAAACATGTTCATTTCCCGTGATTACCTCATTCTCTTCTGTTACATATACTGTTCCTTTGCTTAATCAGCAGTTTAACTAAAAACACACTCTTCAATTGTATTTGATTTTGTGGTCTCACATGTTAGTAATGAACATGTCATGTTCACATGAATATTTCAGAAATATTAAGTGATAATTTTATTTTGTGTTCATGAGCACTGGGCAGAACAGGCGTGAACATTTTTTTTTTTTTCCATTTTGTGGTACTTACTTAACAGCAAATATTTTTAGCAAGTTATTATTAGACATGCAAATTGCCTCCTACCATGGTAGTAATCGATAAAACAAGGACCTTGGAGATGCCTACTCCTCCTTCTTCTGCCCCACAATCCATAACAGAGTCTGTACCATGGGTAGGGTGTTTATACCATGATGCCCAAAACCTGGGAGAAAGTTTTATTCAACCTCTCTCACAGGCACATGAAACTGCATATATTTTTAGTGCCAATAGTTTTGTACTCATCTTATTGTGATGCTTGGTCATTCTGAAACTAGTAGTTCACAGAACATGCCAAGTTGGAAGGGACCCACAAGGATCATCGAGTCCAACCCTTAGCCCAGCACAGGACAACCCCCAAGAGTCACACCAAGTGCCTGAGAGTATTGTCCAAATGCTTCTTGAACTCTACCAGACTTGCAACTAAGCTGCATGTCTGAAAAAATATACTTCCAAAAATACATTTATAAAGATCCTCCACCTCTTCTTTCAGCAAGTGTTGCCTTTTGTGCTTCGCCCATGCATATGAGGCCACCAAAATATGGAAGGCTGGCACTTTTTAGTTCTTTAAGTGCTGAGCAGGCCAGCAGTACCCTTCAATTAGGTAACTGGCAAGGTGAAGCTGCTGCTTGTCAGCCACACCATTCATGGGACTGCAGAATTGTCTTTCTCTCATTTGACTCCCCACTTCAGCAATCTTCCTCAAGTCATTGCATATGTACAACATACACATTAAACAAAATGGAAGGACGCCCACCATTAATTACCCATCTACACAATGTCTAGCACAATGGAAGCCTGAGGCTGCAGTGAGTTTCCCAGTCGCTGTCTAAATAATGCAGATAGATGATAATTCCTGAAAGCAGTCAGCCCATTCTGAGGGCAAGCTTTCCTTACTATATTCACATAAAACTTCTACTGAAGGGGTACACTGAGAAAAGCAGGCAAGATTTTCCTCTGTAGTGACTCTATCTCCCCAAATGTCTCTTCATCTTCCCAGTGGTCTTATGTTTGCACAAATGAGATCAGCAAACGTTTTGCACAAGTAAGAATTGCACCAATAGCATATCCCAAACATGAAGAGTAAGTGATGATTCATAATCACAGTTTTATACTCGTTATTTTTTCACAATCAAATAAGTAGATAGAAACAGAAAAGAAAAAAAAAAAAGAGGAGAGAGAGAAAGACAAGATTGGATTCTTCCTCTTTTGACAGTAATAGTCCTGGGGCTATTTATAAGGTCTATGTATCACAGAAATCCAATAAAAAAGGGCTGGAAGTAAACATGAGATCATCTAGGCTATCACACTGCCCTGAGTCAGGACAACTGTACCTGTGTCATTCCTGAGAAATATTCATGCAGCTTAAAATGCTCCAGTGATAGGAACTAAAAAAATCTCTTGACAGTCTACTCTAGGACTGCATTACCCCTGCTGTTAGGAAAATTATCCTTATGTCAAGACAAATGATGGAGGAAGTTAGGCATTCTGAAGTTTTTTTTAAGAAAAAAAAATCTAGAGGAAAAAGAGCTACTACCTAAAGCAGGTGCAAAGGCCATCTGAGACAAAGGCAAATAGCCAAATGAATTGTAAGGGAGAGGAGAAAGCTGAATGCCTGGGATGGTTTTGCTGGGGAACAGCCTCCAAGAGCAGTAAGAAACAATTAGGAAAATGAGGCTGGAATAACCTGCCTAAGGAAGAAAAGTAAATGGATAGATTTTCAAAAAGAAAGCTACCTGGGAACAAACAGAATTGAAAATATCAGGAAACAAATGAACAAAACAAACAAATCCTCTTTTGTTGGAGTGCTAGGGTGTTTGGGCAAATAAGCCTTCACAAATTTTCTGTAAACATTGCATCAAAGAAATATTGAATTCTATCATCCATTCTCTTCTTGAAGAGAAATGCCCTAAAGGACTCTAGATCTATCTATATGGGTCGGGAAAGTACAGTACAAAACTTCTTTATTTAACAAACAAACAAAACCACCAACAACTAAAAGGCTTTGTTTTCAATTATTTTAGATATTTATGAGTTCTTCTCCAATGCAAGAGGGGTATTGACTTCAACTACCGTTTGAAAATGTTTGGCTCTGTTGCTTATTTATTTTTTTTCTTTTCCTAGGACAGGGCTGGTTATACTCTGTCAGGTTTTTTCCTTTAAATAACTATATTTTTTTTAATTAGTGATCACTCCGGAAGGAACGAAAGAAAAGAAGAAAACAAAACAAAACAGAAACCAAACAGAAAACAACAACCCTCCCCTATTTTAAAAGCTGTGGTGGTGCTGCCGAAGTGCCCCCGCGGTGCCCCCCCGGCTGCGCTGTCGCGGTGCCGCCATCGGGGGGCAGCACCGGCGCGGCGCCCGCCCCGCGGGGGGCGAGGGGGGTCCCGGGGCTTCCCCCCACCTCGGGAGCGCTGCGGCTGCGCCATCGCCGCCGGCGCCTTTGGGAGGCGGGGATGGGCGGCGGGGGAACCAATCCCAACAATACAAGAAACGTTCACACACAAAAGCCGAACCAAAATAAAACCCGCACCAACAAAAATAGATGTTCCAGGAAGAAAGTCCTGATGATTGCGACGCGCTGACGCATCTCAGCCCCCAGTGCGTAATTTTTCGCAGCGGAGGGGCGGGAGCGGGGCAGGAGCTGGTCCACACCCCCCGCAAGCCCCCCAGCCCTCCGCCCAGGCTGGGAGCTTTACCAAAGGCGGCGATTTCCGCGCAAGCAGGAGCCAGCGGAGGCGCGGAGCCCCCGCAACGGGCGGCGGGAGGGGCCGGAGGGCTGCCCCGGGGACCCCAAACCGGCAGCCCAGAGCATCAGCCGGCCCGGGGACACGCTGCTGCATCCAGACCTGTTCCCAAACCGACCTTTTTGTGCGTTCACCTGCCACAGGAGGAACTGTCTCCCTGTTCAGACCACGGGAACTTTACTCAGGGTTTTCTACAAAATACCGCCAGTGTACCGGCCTGCCTGTGCGCTGTGGGGTTCTGAACCTGCCGCTTGAGAGACGAATTTTGAGGAAGAAATGATCCAAATGCAGAAAAACACACAAGGTTTAGTCCAAAAATATTGAACTGGAAATAAGGCATGCTCCAGACTTTCCTTTATCCCCTTCCCATATAAGAGTGTACAATCTAACGACATCAACATTATTTCAGAATATATTTCAAATAATTAATAAAAGTAGTAGTAGCTTCAAGAATTACTGAATATGCCCAAAGTTGCATAACCGTAAGCCCTATTTATTTAACCTGTAATTCCCTGGAAATCTTCGGGTGCGATACTCACTGAAGCAAGAAACCTTTACTTAAGAAAGAAATGTTTTTAGAATCTATGCTCTCTGAATATCTTTTCCTCATGTACAAAGCCACCCATAATTGTTTACTCAGGACCAGAGGGGTGGGGGGAGTAAAAATTGGCAGCTCCAATTTAAGGGTATCTGTAATTTAAGGGCAACTGTATCCCTTAGCGTTACTCTTGCTATAGAGGAATAAAGCCAGCTATTAGGAGTTACTAAATGAGTAGTATCAACAAAGTATTTTGTAAAATTATCTGGAAAGATGGTCTGTCCTTCCTTCCAAATAACACAGACTTCTCTACTGAGCAGTCATGGTACAGTGCCACTCAAAGGAATTGAGAAAGGGTAGTGAGAAAGAAGTTGATGGGAGTTCATGTCCTCTTACAGTAAGGTTATGAAATATATAACCAGAATGACACTGTATCAGAAGTATGCAAATAAATGTACCAGGGAATAAACTGACTTCACCTGTTTATGTAGAAGTTCAAGGACATCAAAATATAAATCACTCTGTTTTGCTGGAACAGATAACTGTACTCTTGATAGTACAAGAAAGTGTTGCTGACGCACATAATCTTTCTCTGCACTTTTTTCCCATGGCTTCACTACCATCAGCTCTGTGATCCTGGCAACAGGTAGAAGAAAACAGCCAAGCCAAACATCAAACACATCCCTTTCTACTGTTACTTCTTATCCTGAAATTGAAAGATATTTAAAAATGAGATTTAGACTAAGAACAAAAAAACCCATATTTTTAAAGGATGTCACAAATTTTGAAATTCAACCTACTTATGCATCCAGTCCCTCAGAAAGTGGGTTTTTTTTGAGTAACTGTCTGTGTCTTTGGGCAGTATTTAAATATAGCTACATATTTATAGGGCCTTGTGCTTCAATCCCCCCTAATGTAGGGGGCTGTGTGTGGAACAAACAACAAAAAACCCTAACTGGATCCTATGTGTGTTGGGCTTGTAGAATCAAGCTTCCACGCATAACTAAAATCAGCTGCATGCCTGCAGAAGTAATAAACTCAATAATGTAACTATTATTCAAACAGCCTTCCCAAGCAAAATTCACTAATTGCTTGAGAAGTTCATGGCAGGCCACTGTTTAGCATCCATCCATCCACTTCAGTAAGGAAAACATGAAGTTTAAATATATTTATACATAAATGCATAAACATCATTATCACACTCCTTTTTTTTTTTTTCCTTTTAATTTATCTAAGGAACCCTGAGTGCCTTGCGAAATGTGCAATCAGTAGGGCTCTGTGATGGTAAAACTGTATTTGCTATATCTAAACTTCATTGTCAAAAGCAAGGTCGATAATTTTCTAGGCATGTCTTTGCCAGTTTAGGGTGGAGTAACATTTTATGACTGATATAACTGATGTCCCTCACATTGATAGTATATTTTGATAAATCTGACCATTGCCCAGCACAGTTTATTTTTCTTGGAGGAAAAAGTAGATGGCTGAAGCATGGTATGCTGGCAAAGGCACAGTTTAGCGGGCAGAAAAGATGCTAATATTAGCACTATTTGGTTGGTCTACTTTGCGTATTAGCAAAGTATTCCCAGCCGAGACCTCAAACTAGAGGGTAAATGGAGTGAAATACAGATGGGACAGGGTGGTATGACAAAAGAAAAGGAACGGGATGGTAAAACAGGATCATTTTTTCTTTCATCGTGATGGAATTAGAGAGCAATTTAAGCAAACATCCTCTGGCAGATCTGTTGCAGTTACTGAAGATGTTGCTGCCTCTATCTGTCCACCCCTATGTTCTGCCTGAAGTTGCTTGGTGGAACAAGGATGCATGTGTTATGCTCAACCATCCCAATTCACAGCCCTCTGTATCTCTGAAAAACCACTTATTTCAGAAAAATAAAGCTAAGATGCTACATGACACATAGGAACAGTGGAATCATAAGACATGTTAGTTGTAGAACCTCTCACCTGCAGCTGAGAGAGGGATGGACAAGTGGGGTTAGTGCATTTATTTAATTAAATGCCCCTGTAATTACATTGAAATGACTGGGAAAATGTTTCAGAAGGGATTTAGTGTTGAAGACCATTTCAGAGAAGTTCAGGGAAGCTCTGAATAAGACAGATCATCTATGTAAACTGGGATCATTCATTCCAGAGTGCTGGTCATGAAACACTAGGACTTTTTAACCTGAATTTTACATACACTGAGTCGCACTTCTTGTGTTCTGTACCCTGGTTATGCATTAAAAACCAAAATCCAAACATAATTATGGAAGAAATAATACTTCTTATGAATTGACCACTGCTAAAAATGAGCTACTAAAGATGCCCCTTATATCAAAGCCAATAGAGAAATAAAAAGTATAAACTGCAACCTTGGATTCTAGTCTATCCTAAGGCCTTTGTCAAAGAAATTGTTTGCAAACCTAGTTCTGCTGCTATAGCCAGTATATCAAATGTATATTGTCCACATGGTCAGAATAACATATATAAAAATATCACGTAGGTGAATTAATATTAATTTTTTCCCCATTTCAGACCTAAGGATGCTTGCTGAAGGTCACCAATCATATTTCATAACTGTCTGGAAAAATCTTTCCAAATTCCCAAGGCATTTACAGACAAAAATTTGTTTATGGGCCCAGATCACTCAGAGTGGCAAAAAAATTGTTCTGATAACTAATTTCCTTATATCTTCAGTACTGTGAGTACTGCTACAGTCACAGCCAGAAAATCAACTATTCCCAAGTTTTCATATGAAACTGTCCTCATTGAGATCTGTTATGCTATCATTACATATAATCTAAATTTACAATTGCTAATTCTATGCATTTGTCCAGATATAGAAATCAAAGAACATTATCAGGACAGTAAAGATTGTCAGCATCATTTTCTGTGAAGAGTCATACAGTAGACAGAGGTCACAAGTACCTTGCCCAAGGTTACACTTTTTTCTTGCTCCTGCGGAGAGGTCAGTGCCTCAGATCTCAAATTACTTCTCTAACTCCGCCCCCATCCACTTAAAAAAAAAAAAAATAAACCCAGGTAACTAGTACTTTGTATGCAAATATTTTCCCGTAAGACGAAAGCTGCTTTATTGCGACGTACCGGTATTTACACTGAGGTGGTCTTTTCTTTTCACACTCCCCCCTCCCAGTTATAGCTATTGATTTCTAAACGGGTTATTATGACCCAAACCGCGGAGAATTTCGCGCAGGAGGGAGCAGAGCGGCGGCAGCGGTGCGGGCTGTGGCCGCCCCTCTGCCCGCTCCGCCAGGAACACGGAGAGCGCTCAGCCACGGCCCCGCACAACGGCAGCTGCGAGCACCGCACCACTTTCCTATTTTTTCCCTTGTTTGTTTGTCTTGTTGTGTTGTTTGTTTTTCCCTCGGCTTTACACGCAAAGCCGGTTGCTTCAGCTTCGTCGCAGGACGACAAATGAAAGCGTGGCCCGATGGCATTGACGGGGGAGACGGGAAAACACGGATGGATGTTCGCGTGACCCCAGCCTCGGTTTTCCTCCTGGGCATGTGCAAAGGGAGGCTTCC
>VYXB01008512.1:200703-234884 GCA_013397135.1 Pachyramphus minor | reverse complement strand
TCTATGCCCGCCTCCCACTCGCCCCCCTCCGCCACCAGCCCCATCAGCCTCTCCTCCAGCAGCGGCCTCGGCTCCGAGACTGCCCACCCGCATCACCCGCAGCGCCCGTCCAGCGGCAGCGCCTCCGTCTCCGGTTCCCCCAGCGACGCCGGCTTCATGTCCTTCGACGAGTACGGCTCGAGTCCGGGCGGCGACCTGCGACCCTTCTCCTCCTCCTCCACCGCCAGCAATCGCAGCAACACCCCCGAGTCGGTGGCCGAGACCCCCCCGGTGCGGGACCCGGGGGGCGGCACCGATCTTTACGGCTACATGGCGATGGAGCGGCCCCCGAGCGGCCGCCTCTGCTACCGACCCTGCCCCGACGCCGCCGGCGACAGGTGCCATCGAAAGCGGACGTATTCGCTGACCACTCCGTGCCGGCAGCGATCCGCCCCGCCGCAGGTCTCTTCTGCCTCCCTCGACGAGTACACGCTGATGCGCGCCACCTTCGCCGGCAGCGCCGGCCGCCTCTTCACCTCCTGCCAAGCCGGGGCTTCCCCCAAAGTGACCTACACCCCGTACCCCGAGGACTATGGGGACATCGAGATCGGCTCGCACCGCAGCTCCGGCAGCAGCAGCACCAATTTGGGGCCGCCGGCAGCGGGTGGTGGTGGGGGAGATGATGACGGCTACATGCCCATGACCCCTGGTGTGGCTGCAGCCTTAGGGCAGGGAAGCCGGGGCGGCGATGATTACATGCCCATGAGCCCCACCAGCGTGTCTGCCCCCAAGCAGATCCTGCAGCCCCGGGCAGGGGTGGGGAGTGGGTCTCCCGGGAACGGGAGCAGCTATAAGACCAGCTCGCCTGGGGAGAGCTCCCCTGATGATAGTGGGTACATGCGGATGTGGTGTGGTTCCAAGCTATCCGTGGAGAGCTCAGATGGAAGGCTGAGTAACGGTGACTATATCAATATGTCCCCTCGGGACCCCCAGCATGGGCCCCAGGTTCCCTCCCTTACCCCCCCAGACTTCTTTTTTGCCCCCTCAGGGCATGGGTCCAGTGAGCCCTCAAAGCCTGGCTGCTATTCATACAGCTCCTTACCACGCTCCTACAAGAGCCAGGGATTGGCAAAGGACAGTGACCAGTATGTCTTCATGAACTCCCCAGGGAGGATGATTCCAGAGGAGGTGGTATGTGGAGTGGGCCAGTCACCTGCCGGCACCTTCACCCCCTCCAGCCACACGGTGCCTTCACCCCTGCGGCACAGCCGGACCGAGAGCTTCCTGAGCCAGCGGTGCCAGCGGGCAGCCCGGCCCAGCCGCCTCTCTTTGGAGACCTTGCGGACGGTGCTGCCCAGCATGAATGAGCACCCTCTGCCGCCTGAGCCCAAGAGCCCTGGCGAATACATCAACATTGACTTCGGGGATGCTGCTGTCTATTCTCCCCCCTCGCTGCCTGCTGACAGCCCGGCCTCTTCCCTAGGCTCAGGCACGGGGCAGAGGCGCTCCCCGCTCTCTGACTACATGAACATGGACTTCGGATCACAGTCGCCCTCCCAGTCAGGCACGGTCTCAGTGGGCTCCCTGGAAGCTCTCTCACCCAGCTCTTCTTCCAGCACCAGCCAGCCCAACAGGTGCTACCTGAAGGCGGCTGTGGGGGTAGCTTGTTCATCCAGCCCATCAGACGGTGGGGATTACACTGAGATGACCTTTGGCATGGCCACCACCCCACCCCAACCCATCGTTCAGAAGCCAGAAAGTGCCCGGGTCACCAGCCCCACAGCTGGGGTGAAGAGGCTCACCCTCTCTGGGGTGGAGGCTTTCATTCTCTCCAGCCCTCCCCCAGACCCAAACCGAGGGGCCAAAGTCATCCGGGCAGATCCTCAGGGGCGGAGGAGACACAGCTCAGAAACTTTCTCCTCCACCACCACTGTGACCCCAGTGTCCCCTTCCTTCGCACACAACCCCAAACGACACAACTCGGCCTCGGTGGAGAATGTGTCCCTCAGGAAAAGCGAAGGCCTTGAGGAGGAGCAGGGTAGCAGTCCCATGTGCCGGGAGACCTCAGCTGGCTTCCAGAATGGCCTCAACTACATCGCCATTGATGTGGTGGATGGGTCCTTGGCAAACTGTGACAAATCCAGGTTGAAAGCCAGGCACCTCTTCAACGGGGGCATCAATGGAGTAGAGATGAGCGCCTATGCCAGCATAGACTTTCTGTCCCACAACGTGAAAGAAGCAAGTGCTGTGAAAGGTGAGTAGCTACATCTGACAGTGCTTGCTGTGTGTTTGTGCCTACTGTTTGCCATCACAGTGTTGTGGGTTTCTCATGTAGAGCACTATCCCTCCTTGCTTCCATAAAAGTCAGTCTTATGTGCCTTTCACACATCCTGTAATAAGCAGTTTTGGAGGAATTTGGTGGCTCCTCATATGAGAAAAAAGGTTTAATTTGGGGATATTTCTTCATGTTCCAGTTCTGTTGTGCCATAATTATGAGTATATACTTCTGGGTATCCCAATAGAAGCTGATGTTTACACAGTTACTATGTTTGGGCTGTCCTTCAGTTTTCTTATATAAAATTCTGGAAAGCGTTTGGAAAATGTGACCAAAATAGTTCATGTTAATACTTAATAGTTCAGTTTCTAAATACTACTTAAAAATGTGAAATGATCGACTTAAGAACAGGATTGTCTGACTGAGGACATCAGATTACAAAAGCAATCCTTGGATCTCTAGCAGAGAAGCTCTATAAAATCAAAATGAGAAAGATAAATTTAATATGGTTTTGAAATACCTTGTCTCTTGCAAAAATTTAACAGTAAATCATGGTAAGCATGGAATGTGAACTTGAAAAATTGTAATAATTCTTTCCAGAAGTCACTATGTGCTTGAGCTGTTACACGCTGTATCACACAATGCACTTAAGGGCCCACCCTGTCGTGGTGTGTAACGATGTACCAGCTGACAGCTCAGTCCTGGCATGGATGACCACTTGGTTGGCTTGCTTTTATATGGATTGCAAATGTTGGGATAAAAGCAAATTGAAGAAATCTGAAACTTTGTGTGAGAGAAAATTTAGGTTTTAAGCATGTAGCTGTTCTTTTGTTGGGGTGCTGGTTATGCTGTTGAAAACAAAAAATAAAGCAAGGAAACAAATACCTTCCCTTCTCCCCAAAAGAGTAACCCACCTCCTCTCAGTGAGTGAGGGTTTGAACACAACTGGGGGCTGGTTGAGGAGGGCACAAAATAGCCAATCTGTCAAGGAGAAAAAGTTAGCGATAAGGTACAGTAAGGGTTCCCTTGGTTCTTGAATTTATGCAAGACGTGGTAGGCTCAAGTTCTATGCATATATAGCTGTAATACATGTTTATGGGTTTAGCTGGGTGAAACGACATACGAAAAGTAGTTGTTTGGAGGGGGAGAGGTATTGCTTCCGTATTTGCGGTGCTATGGAGACATCAATAACAAATGAAGAGCAACAGCTTGTAAAAGCCACTTACAGGGTTTTTTTCCTTGTGTTTTCTTAGTAGCTAGTTGATTTTGAAGAAGAAAATATTTTCTCTTTTGATAGGAAGTACAGGAAGATGGAAAAGATGAGAGATCCACCGTTTGCAGAGCAAGCTTTGAACCTAATTAAGACGAGAGGATTGTTGAATGCAGTGTCAGAGTTTGAAAGGATGAAGGCTTATTCTGAATGACTGGAAGGGTTGAGGGCAGAGCCTTATCTGTGTCTTGCTTTTAGTTCTGCTGGGGTCGTTTTCAGGATCCCTGTGGCTTGCCTGAGCCCGGTGTGGATGCTGCAGCCCCGGCTGTCCTTGCCCGGCCTTGGGATGGCGTTCCCGGGCGCCAGCAGACGATCACACTCCTTTGCTTTGCAAACGGATTTTTCACAAAAACGAGGAGCTTTTCTTGAGCCACCTACAGCCCCAACTGCAAACCAAGCCCGGTGTTGGGAAAGAGCTATTTCCACAGCATTCCCCAAACTGCTGACCCTAAGGCGGGAGGAGGGGGGGCGGTGGAGGGCGGGCACCGGTTACTGGGAAAACCCGGCGCGGGAGCGCGGCCGGCATCCCGGCACGCGGGAATGGGAGAGGCCGTCGGTCAGATAAGGAGGGGGGAACGACCGCTGTCCTTCCCATCCAGTAAACAAAAGGATAATGCAGCCGTGTTAATGTGGTACTCGGCGTACAGCGACGAGGGCTCAGTGCTGCTGCGTGTGTTTGTCCAAGGATGGTTATAGGCTTGCCTTATTTTAATATTTAATCTGCATGCGTGTTTGTTTTTCCTCTTTCCCGTAAGCTTCTGAACGCAGGTCACGTGGAGAAGTGGTGCGGGGAGGCTCGTTGGGATTGACCGACACTGTAGGAGGTGGGCGGAGATTCTCCAGCACCTCGCTTCCCTGAGAGGGGTGCCAGCCTGAGGGGTGCACTCAGGGGTACAGGGATAAATGGATGTAACCAGAAACCAGAGTCAGGCCAAAGGTGGTAAGGAAGAACCTCACACCACAAGCATCCTCAGCCAATGGTGTGCAGGGTTGGGTACCAAAATTGAGGCATCAGGTTAATTGCACTTGTGGCAGTCAAACTGGGAAAGTCATAGCATGGGGAAGGAGAAATACATCACAAAGGACTTTATTGATTTAAGTTGAATCAAGCATAAACTTTTGCAAATTTCCTACTTTCCGTTTTGGTTTTCACTGGGATTTCACACCAAAGTTTGTTTACAGAAGGACTTCTGCCACTGTTTAAAAAGGTCAACCAATATTGTGCTACTGTATTTGAGTTTCAAACAGTGTGATATGGGAGACTACTAAGAATTTCACATTTTTTTAGAGAAACACATGCAATTTAAAGAAAACAGTATTTTACATATAAGCAAGATTATTTTGACAGTAGTAATGCTGGTAGATTTGAGAAAATACAATTCTGTAAAAATGGTTTGCACAGGAGAGAGCTTATATAATCAGTGTTGTTTGTTTAGTTGTTTGCCTTTTTTCAAATTTTGTTTTTAATTAAATTAGAAAAATGGGAAGCTTTACTTCTTCAAAAACCAAGTGTGGTTCC
Organism: Pachyramphus minor; assembly: GCA_013397135.1. Classification (NCBI taxonomy): domain Eukaryota; kingdom Metazoa; phylum Chordata; class Aves; order Passeriformes; family Tyrannidae; genus Pachyramphus; species Pachyramphus minor. The sequence goes on along the minus strand of VYXB01008512.1, from coordinate 229,841 downwards.
TAGTAATTTTAAAACAAGGGAGAATCCACATATGTTTAATGTTTATAACAGGAGACTGAGATAAAGAGTATACAAACAAGCCTCTTGTAATTACCTTCTTGGTAAATTAAGATTTTGATTTGTGTAAAATACATGTAAAAAACCATTTTGAATTCTTCCTTAAGGTTTGTAGCAGTAGTTGTGTTTTCATGTGGATAAATGTTTTGAGGGAAACTATTTGTATCATTTAAAGATGGCTGGCTTTCATATGTAGCTTGTTTCTCTACTATCAGTAACTTGCCTCTGCTGCAGGGAGTGCTGTGCTTTTGGAAATCTCTGTCCATATTATCCTGCCATGGTAGAAGCAAGGAGTGCATTCACAGCTGCTGTCAAAACAGAACAATTAAGAGGTTGCTTGAAATGATAGCTTCACTTAGTTTTACTGTGTTCCGAAAATGTGAAAATATTTAATAATTGGAGAAACAATTGCCTTCATCTGATATGTAAATAAAATAATACTGTTACTGGTTGGTTAAGGCTTGTTACTTGCTAATAATTAGCCTTTGTTCTTAAATTATGACTGCTTTTTTGCTTAAAAACATATGAACTGTGTATGGATTTAATTATTTATGGAGGTGTTTACACTATTTTTTTCATATAGTGCAAATTATTTATTCCAGTATATTTATGACAGATTATACCCAATAATGATGTGACTTTTTATGGTGGATCTTAGTTCTCTTCAAGTGAAATGGTAGTTTTGTCTCTGTTTTAATGGGGATTTTACCCTTTGTATGTAATCCTGAAATTCTTAAGTAAGATTCCCATTAAATTTAGTGGTTTATAGTAGGGAATTTTGCTTAATTGAAACCACCAGAATTGGGTGATTGGTTAATCTTTAATTTTGTTTCACTTACATTCACAGAGTGCTCTGTAGCTTTAACTTGTAAATGTTTCTAGTAGTTGATGTAGTTTTCTAAAAATGGACATATTCTATGTGTAATGGTGCAAAAAAAGCTAGAAGTTCTTTTTCTCCCATGTTAGTTTCTTTTGTCTTGATTTGTTTAAAGAAGTCATCATCTGTAATGCATCTACTTAAGATCGTAGTAAGGTGATTTTTGATAATCATGACCCCCGCTCCTGCCTTGTCAATTAGCTTTCAGTTTTGTGAGGGTTTTATGGTTGCACTTAAACAATAAAAAGCCTATCTTAAGAAATCTCTTCTTGTGTCTTTCTAGTGCCATTTTAGATTGTTAAAGAAATAACCTTTGTTTACTTTTTCTTTGGGATTATTTTGCACAATGAATTATATTACTAAGTTGTTGGGGTTTTTTTGTCTTCATATGCCAGCTGCCATAAAGTTTTGGTTCTCAGAGCAACATGAGAATGTTTGTCTCTTTAACAAAACTAATATTAATTGTAAAATTACTTCTTCAAAGTATTAAAATATGTTGTGTTAGAAATCTATACATCTTTTAAAGTCTTTTTGTAATAAAAAAGTTGTAGTAGTTTCTTACTGTTGAGTTCTGTGAAAACATCAAAACTAACAGCAGAAAGAACTGAACTACTTTTAATACCTTACATAGTTTCATTTTTTAACTTAAAGTTAGAATTAAAAATTGGAAAGTTGTTTTTTTTTTTAACAACATCTCAAAATTCACTTACTGTCTTTCAGATAGCATTTTACAACTGACCAAACCAAAATGCTTAGGTCTGAACCTAGCAGTGCCACTTGTGAAACACGAAATATAAACTGAAATTATCTAAGATTAAATAAAGCCTTTGATATTTTAAATTATGTTGATTATAGGGATGTCAGCTTTTTACAAGCCGATAGAATATTAAAATGCTTTACATCTATTAGACTTTTATTCTTTATACTTTAAATTATGTTTAACTATACTCTTCATAGAAAGAATGTCATGGTTGCTTTGAGTCATTTAAGATAAATTGTTATAGACCAAGTTGAATGGTGGGTTTGTTCTAAACTGAACCAGTACAGTCATTGCTCAAGGCAGAGGAAATGCTTTAGGTTGATGATTGCTTCTGATTACTTGATTTCTTTCAAGATTAGCTACAGAGGCTAATGTTGGTTTGTAAGTAAAAAGAATAAAGGAGTGTTTGAACAGAAAGAGTATTAGGACATGTTTTATATGGTGGGGTTCTTTATGTTCGGGGTTTTTTTTAATAAGAAGAGAATAACATGTTTCTTCACACTCGGTTTACTATTATTTTTAAATAGTGTTAATTATACTGGACTGTTGAAGTAGTTTATAAGTTGAAACACAGCAAGCATCCACTGAAAAATATAGCTAGTGTATGTAATCTGACTTCCCTCCCTATTCAACAGTTAAAATGGCAACATAGTTACATCCAGATATTTTCTGTCCATATCAGTTTTTATCTAAAAGCACCATTAATATATTTCTTTTTAAAGTAATAAACACCTGTGGCTTTTTTTCTTATGATTCTGTTGAAGTAAGGTATGCTTTTTGTAACTGTCCATATGTTGCTTTCTTTGTGTTGCTTGTGTTAGTCATGATACAGTCCAGCAGATCTGTAGAAGTTTCAACATTTGGGTGGTGCAGTGTGTGTAATAGCAATTTAAAGTGAATATATTGATTTGATAAATTAGGATGTGTAATTATGAGAGTTGCACAACTGTTTTTTGTTGTAGTTTCTTAAAATGTTTCCTTGAAGGGATCTGTGTAAGCATAGAAATCAGTAGTATCCCTTGAGTTTTTAGAAGACCATGTAGTGACCCCAAAGTTCAGATATGTTTTCTTTGTGTGTTTGTGCGTATGCATGTACGGGGTCAAGAGTGGCAGCTTTGAAAAGCCAAGTTCAGCTGGGTAGTCCCCATGCTGCTGGTTGTTGAAAAGGCTGGCTTTCCTACTGCAGACTTTTCAAAGGAAAACTTGTTTTGTGGTTTTTTTTGTGTGTGCATTGTTTTGTTGTTGTTTGGTTTTTTTATGCTTGTGTTTGTGTCAACTGCCTTTAGCTATCCAGCATGTTCTCTTCTTGGATTAGTCAGTCTGCCAGGCACTCTGGAGAACATGCAGCAGTAAACAGAGCCAGCAAAGGTGACTGCTACGACTGTCTCTTAAATGCAAGTTATAAAGCAAGGCAGATTTTTCCCCTGCACCTCTGTCAGCTTTGGAGGAAACCAGGATTACTGGTTTAGACTGTATTTGCGGTTTCCACACTAATATAGGCAGAATGAATCCCTCAGTTGCAGGGTTGTAAGTGTTCATAGTTAAAACAAGCTTTTAAGATTTAGGTTTTATAAGCCTCATCCAAACTGCAGAGAAATCAATGCAGAGATTGCTTACATTTTCACAGAGGATCACCTAAAAATACATTTCGTGGAGTGTTAAAGTGCTAACACATATAGTAACATTTGAGGCTCACTCAAAGGCAGGGGTTTGTAATCTCTGAGTTGCCAGTTAAATGGTAATGAGTAACTTTTCTGAAGAATAGGTAAGGGCCTGCATGTTTCCCTGGAGTTGTGCTATTGCCTGGCAGCTGAGATGACAAATTGACCACTAAACTAGGACTGTATAGAAGAGTTGTTCAATCAGGTGATAAGAAATCCCTTTAGAAATTGATTTAAAAGACCGAAGACAATACTTGGGAGTTCTGTTACTATTTTTGCTTTAAAAAATAATTTCCAAACAGATGTTCTGAATGTTTTATCAACGATAATGACCAAATTGTGTGTCAGTATATCAAAAATAGTGATTTTAAAAAAATCCAGTTCTTGCTCTCAGTAAAGGGCTGTACACTCTGGAAAGAGATTTGTTGTGAGTTTACAGTGGGGTGTTACTTTCCAGAATAAACATCTTTATTAGGGTGTTTTTTCTTCAAATCCAGAATTGCCCATCTCAGTTAAATAACTCCTCAGTAAATCAAGCACAAAACTAGTTAGGAAAAAAACCAACCCAACCTAAATCTCCACCTCTGATAGTAACCTCTACAACTGCGGAAGAGTAATGCAATAGCTTTATTGCATAGATTAGGAATGATTCAGTGTTTTTTTTACATTATTTGTCAATCTCTTCAGCATCCTAGAGGAGAACACTTCCTTCCTGGCAGATGGCAGCCCCAGGGCCATGCACCTGCCATTACAAGCACTATGCAGTAGTAATCTACCCCAGCATAGCTGTTGACAAGAGGCTAATGATTGGAGACTGTCTGCCTGACAGCCTAAACAAAATAGGAATGTATTTGCCCTTCAAGGAGAGGCGGAGAAATCTTAGGCAGGACAGTATGCTGAAAAATTATAATGGAATTTAGATTAGACCTCTTTGGTAGTGTTTTACGTATGAGCCACTTTTAAGATAATGATACTTCAAAAAGCAATGTCTCAAAGAAGGGATTTTCTGCTTCTCTGGCAGAGTGATAGTTGACTTTATATTAATAGCTCAGTGTTGATGGGAGGAAGGTTTGGGCTTGTGTGATTTATCTGGCTGTGCCACTATCCTCTGAGGCAGAGTCTGCCCTCGCTGCAAGCAGGGAGTTGGATGTGCTTGCGCTGGCAAACGAGGCTGTAAGTGGTGTTAGAATGACAGAAAGTCTCGTTAATTGTTTGAATGGCGTGTTCGGTGCTTGCATAATGCATTTCCATTTCAGTAATTTGATTTGTAATTTGATATGTTTTTATGTCATTAGACCAGGATTTTTTTTTTTTGTTCATTTCTGTTATGCATATGTGTGTGTTTGCTTTTCGTCTTTGAAACTAGTGTGGGCGATGTTTCTAGGGGACACTACCCAAGGCAAGGGTATCTTTGAACTAGGCCAGGATGTTCTTTGCTAAATTTAAAAACTACCCAAATATTACCCAGAGTTTGTAGGGTATTAAGCAGGATTACATGACGCACGGATTAGACATTGTTGAGCAGCTTGTTTTTGTTGAAGGGGTCAGAAATGGAGGCACTGGGGCTTTAGTGGGATGCCAAAATAGCAAACTTGCTGATAATCAGAAACAGCAGAAGCTTCTTAGACACAGTAGAGCACTGTGGAGAGTTTTCCAGGCTTTTCCAAGTGATGCTTTAGTAAAGCTTGTTTGATGTGTGCCATGATGATGAGTGTAAGGTATGAAACTTATTGCTCCATTGAGTTTCAATTTACAAATCTGTTCTATAGATACATTAAAGTAGACTAAGAACTCTACTGTAAGTGCAACTTGAGGCAGAGGACTTTGATTCTCTTCAGTCAAAGGCAAATCAATAAATCATTCCATAACAGTAGGAAAATCATGTCAAAGAAATAAGATCTAAGCAGTTTTATATTTGTCTCTTGCATAGTTTCCTCAGAGGCAGTATATTATTTAAAAAACAGTGTTTAAGGCAGTCATAATGGCCAGTTTAACACCTCATTAAATTGATCAGCATTGTCAAATTAATGTATACAATGAGAATTAGGAAGATTTTTTTGTTGTTTGCTTTGGATCTAAGCTTTTGCTCACCAGAAGTCACAAGATTGATTGAACAAGACATCTGACAGTCTTTTGGGGCAGAGTTAAGCTTAACTCTTACATAGAAAGCAGTGATGTTGAATAGTTGCTCAAGAAAAAGAAAACGATGATTTTGGCTTAGTCTTACTTCACTGATGAAGATAACTGAGGTTATAAAACTTATTTGCAATAACTGATAATACTACATTTCAGCATTATTTAGAAGAATTAGAGTTAAATTGACAAACAGATGCAAACATAATCAGTTTTCAAGTTAATACAAAACTCTTTTACATCACCGAGTTGACTACTTCAACTACCACAGTCTCTCTCATGCTCGAATTACTGAGAAGTTCAGGTGTGAATTTCTCCTGTAGTTTTTTTTACTGGTTCTCTGATAGTGCTTTTTCAAAAACTTCAGGGAGTGCTTTTTAGTTTACTTTAGAAGGCAGACCAAAAGTTGGGTGATGTCTAACCAAAATTTTCACTTACACCTGAAAAGACTTTTTGTGACAGAGTTATAGGATTTGGAACTGAAAGGTGGAGGTAAAGTTCTTCTGTAAGGCAGTTGCACTCAGTTTACATCATAAAAGTTTGGAAAAATTTATATGAGGGTGGGCTTCCATCTTTCACAGGAGGTTTCAATCCGAAGCAGTTAATTCTGTCAGAATTAATGAAGTAAAACTGTCTCTTTAACATAACAGAAAGAAAAGTTGTGCTTTCATTTTAACAATCCTGTACAGAAACGATAAAGATTTGTGTTGATGATTACTGTGAAAGTTGTTTGTGAATTACAATGAGGCACTTTATTATAACATTATTTGCAACTAATTAGTTTTGATCTAGCACAGAACTTTGAACATTTATATTTGGATTTGGAATCAGTCTTGTATAACTTCATGCGAGGTTACATAATTCCCTGAATGGTGAAGTTACAGAATTAGTGCTCATAAATTTAGTATTAGTTATAGAAAATTAACTATGTGTAGGACCATTAGGAATAAACATAAATATATATATGATTCTGAGGCACACAATACTTGAAAGAATTGTCCATAAACTTAAAACTGTTAGTACTTACTGTTTTATAATCCCAATAGGCTAGCAGTTATTCTCACAAATACCAGAGAGAGACTAAACATACTCTAATAACTCTACTTAACATATTCTAAAGCTAGGATAATACTGCTTTCTTTTGGATATGTACAGAAAGGTGACTTATTATACTGTTGTGTTTTAATCTTTAAATATCAAATGAACATTCTGTCAAGATAAGATTTTAACTCTAATCAGTGTATTTTTAAATAAATGGTAGATGGGTGTGAGTTTTATATAAATAAATTGATGGTACTTGTTTGTTGAATGTTAGCCATTAGGATGATTTCCAGATACAAATGCATTGATGTATTTCAGCACTGTAAGTGATTTCTAGTTGGTGTCCTCTTTTCCCTCCCCCCATCCTCCCCTTAGTATGAGTATTCAAGGGACAGTAAACTGAAAGGGTTGTAAGATATCACTAAGGTTTGGATCTGGCACCCAGCCAAATGCCCAAACCCCTTCCCTTCTCTTCCCGGGGCAAAGGAATAAAAACTACAGAACCCATGACCAACCAAATTATATAAAATATATATATATTTTTACATATATCACAATTATGTACAATTAATACACAGCTAAGGGGGCCCACCTACCCCCAAAGGGAGAGGGAAAGGGAAAAAAGGGACAAACAAAAAGAAAATGAAAATAAATCTACACTCTTGAAACCCAACAAAGAAGTATTAACCAAGTGAAATCTCACTAATTCCCTTGAGGTAGCCGAATAGCACCAACCACCAGCCAGCAACTTCCACCTCCCAAGGCTCACAAGGCAGCACCAGGCCTCACTCCTCCACACGGGCAGAGCTGACAGAAGGCTTCTACCTCCTCCTTATTTATACTCCAGGTTACTTAAAAATTGTATAGAATACTGGGAACATGGTCACTTCCTTGGTTACAACCTGGTTACCAGGAAAAGGACCTGGACCAAACCATCACAGATATGGTAACATGAGATATTACACTTGTTATTTAAAAAAAAAAGAATAAATTCACAACTTGATAGCAGTGAAATATAATTGATTTTTAGTAGAACTAGGATTCAGCCCTCAGGATATAAATTGATGGAGTTCTATTTTAGTAAATGTACACTTGACTGTGCTAGGAAGTGTAAACAATAGCAAAAGATCTTGCAGCTTGAGTGAACACAGTCAAACTGTTGCACCTGAATGCAGAGAGAGCAGGACTCTGCTGTGAATGAGCTATGTAGGATGTTTCTATACCAGGCTGCTGTTTGATGAAGTCATTGTTAGGCGTTATTTAGAGAGTCTCCTGAGTCTGAAATTAAGGAATTCCTGAAGTCTTGAGTCTGCTTCATCTGTCATGAATGTGGCAAGCTTTAACTTGCCGTACTGGCCATGTGGATGCTATGTTGTTGTATTAAGAAAAAATGCTGCAGCATTTTCTATTCCTCTCACTCCTCAGTAGATGTTTTCAGTTTCCTTTATTCTCATAGTTTGGCTGTTGTTGCTTTTACAAAGTGGCAGCATTTCATCCATACTATTTTAAAAAAACATACTGGGAGTTATTTACATGATATTTTGTGTTATCTAGACTCAGGCTTGTATTCTACTTACTTGGCTAAAGTATTCTACTCTCCTTTGCTAAAGAGTAGTATTGATTTAGTGCAGCTTGCACTGCTTCCTTAATAAGGCATAGAAGGAACAGAATGAAGGTTTTATAGTAAAAACAGAAAAGGTGCTGGGACTTAGAACACTTACATAAATACTGGGCTCTATTGAGGAGTGATGTGGAGGAGACAGCTTTAAACTCTCCACGCTGAGTGGAATGAAGTGTATACATCCTGTCTTTAGTCAGGTGCCTCTTTTATCAGGCACTCATTTTTTTTGCTTGTCTTCCTGAGGCATTTTCCTATATGATTTGTATTGGGCTACCTGGGCAGCTGACTCTTCTTCATTCTGCTCTGGAGGCAAAGTTCTAATAAGTTCTGCTGAAGATGGCAAACCAGAAGATAAAGAAGTCTTTCTTCTTTGCAATATATTTTTTTAACATGTAATCACATTGTTTTATTGGACTGTGAAGTGGGGTTATCTTATTCATTAGTATAGCTGTGTTTTTGTGTGTGTGTGTGTGCGCGCATCTGAGTAAGATTTTAATTTTGATTCTGTAGTCAAAGAAACATTCCAATATGTCTCAAAATATATTAACTTATTTGCATCAGATGCACTTTATTTTATTGCTCTAAGTAAGAATTAGCCTTGTTTGTATTTGATACATAAAAACCTGTTGTCTCAGCAGTTTAGAAAAGCACCATGCTAAAAATAATTAGCTTTGGTAATTGTCAGTAGCAGGAGAAACTTTCTCGAAATTCCATGATTTAGTTTAGGAAAAACATTGAAAATAAGTGGTACCCATTCTGTACAGGATATAGTATAGTGTGGCTATGACTGTTGGAATGAACAGCATTGCCATCTGTCTTTTAAATCTGAAATGATCAATTGTTAATTCTTCATTGTTTAATCTTCTTTGTTAATTCTTCTTGTTAAATCTTCATTGGATCAGATGGTTTTGGAGGTTTTTTCCCTAGCAGGTGTGTTCGTCTTGCTGTATATGATGACATCATTCTTAAACTTCACCTACGTTTCTGCAATGTGGTGACTTTTAATTTGTCATGGGTTTCCAAGATTTTGTTATAGCAGTGATGAGATATTAATAGGGAGGCTTGGAACCATTTCTCTTCTTTCTCATGGATTGTCTTAAGTTCTTTTTTGGGGCATTTGTGATCATATATTATCTTTCTGGAATAGTAATAATGAATTGATTCCATTAATTTTTTCCTTGTACTTTAAAAATAGCTATTGGAAATAAGGACCTCTGATATGGTTCACAGACAACTTTGTACTGTAATTTGGAAATCTGTGATGTGGAAGAACTAGTCATTTACAGCCTGTTCATGTTGGGTTTATTTTGTATGTGTTTTATGGATGTGGTTAATTCATTTTGCCCAAGTTATATTCCTGCTGTATAGAAATATGTATCTGTAGTCTGTTGTCTCAAATGTAGATTGAATCTGGCTTTTTTTTTTTTTTTTTTGCTGATAGTTGGAGAGGCTGAGGCATCAAAGTGAAAGACACCGTCAAAATTGTTTTGCCTTTTATTAGTGCCTCAGGTTGCTTGATTTTTGTTTTTTCCCTCCTTGTAAACAGGCATCTTGTGTTTCCTGTGGAAATGTTTTTGTAGGATTGTTTAACACAGATAGGATGGGATTATTTGCAAGCCAAGGGAGGATATTCCAGTGGAGGCCATTTATCTTTGTTTTTGCTAACAGATTGTGTGGAATTCAGCTGTGCTGGGTTCCTGTTTTGATCTGATGGACAGGATTATAATTAAAAGGCAGAGGCTAGAGGTTGACCAAATCTTAAGGGACCTTCATGTAGGTGTCCTGATGAAGCTCCTTGATATCTTTTTATGTTGCAGCTTCCAGCTCCAGTGTCTCCAGTATGTCCTAAGGGTCCATGTTCCTGTTTTAGATTTCTACATATATGGTGGGTTTTTTTGATCTAGCCAGTGTTCTTGCACTTCATGCAGAACTTAGAGATTTGGCCCAGTCTGTAGTCACTTCATTTGCACCTTATTAAGAGCCTACTGAGAGTCCTCTGAAATTAAGGATTCGGCTTCTGTAAGTAGTCACTGGAAGGATACAGGTGCCTTTTAAGTATTCAAGAGGCTGATTGAATTAGAGATTGGCACAAAACTGTCTTTCCTGACCATAGAGAGAGCTTACATGCTTGGCATAAATGGAACACCAGTCTTCAAGAGAGCTGCAGCTTCTGAGATCAACCTTGCTGTATGGCGTCTATGTTAAGCAGAAGGACTTGAATGAGACTGTTATTTGTATGTGGATCAGCTGGCATAGCTAAGTATTCCTGCCTGACCCAGACTGTACTTTAGTTAGTTGATGATCTATATTGTACTTGTTCAGTAAATGTGAAAATAGAAGGGATTTGCATTTTGTTTGTTTGATTTTTTTTTTTTCCTTAGCCCTTCAGCTGCTGCTCTGTTGGCCGAACACTTTGCAATATATTTCCTGGTCAATTATGATATGTGAAATATGCAACAGTATCGGGGCCCCATCACTTACAAGCAAACTTGGGCTTTAAAGGGGCAGATGCCTTGGGGAAAATACGGGTATTTTGCAAAGTATTTCTTCGTGGCACTGTCTGCAATCTTTCTGTTCTTTACAGAGCAAACTTCTAGAGCAGCATCATAGCTTTATAAAGTTTCAACTACTGCATGATATCGTACAGGAAGTCATAGTTCCTTGAGGTGACATCAGGAGCTGTTCATCACACCTATTCGAGATGTTCTAAGCAGCTTTGAAGAGCTGGGATACTGACAATGGGAGAAAATACAGGCAGGTCTTGATGTACTGGAAAACCTCCCTGAACTTTAGGGGAATTCCCTGCTGAGCATTGAGGGACTAGAGCCAAACTCTAAAGTATTGGATCCAGACTGACAAAGATGGGTTTTAATCTGCTTTATAGAAACAGTCCTGGCAATGTGATACAATCTCAAAAAGATGACAATGTCAGTTATATAGGTGTGTGGTCAGATATATTGCTATAAGTAAAATGCGTTTTTAAAAAATGCTGTATCAGTTACTGATGAGTAATGATAATTTCCTTTTTAAGGAAATTAAAAAATTCCTTTTAAAAAGTTTTTTAAGGAAGTTAAAATTTCCTTTTTAAGGAAATTAGGTGTAATTAGTTGCTTATAAATATATTTAATGGCAAAAAATATAGGGAGCCATAAAACAAAACAAGGACACCTGTGTAAGAGCACTTGGGAGAAAAGAAAAAACTGGTGAAACAGTAGAGTAGAGCTCTTTTTCTGTAAATATTTACTGAGAACTCTTGTAATTACAGAAGGAAGTGCATCTTGCTCTGGAGCTGGTAATGTTGCATATAAGCAACAAAAATTACTTTCTCTTTTTTAAAAAAAATCCTTTTGTAGTTTTGAGAAAAGTGCTGTGAAAGCATACTGAACAGCATAGTATTTGTCATACTTTAAGTTTGGGGTTTTTTTCTTGAGGAAAGTAACATTTTGTACTGCAGGTCTCATGGCTGTAAAAACAAATAAGCACTGTTTTCTAAAGTGAGATTCGCTGCATGTCTCAGATATTCTTGTTTCTTAGGGTAGGTGAAACTTGGTGTTTTGCATTCACCTTTAGCATCTATTTTGTCTTGCAGAGCAGATCAGTGTGGGCTTGCTTCACTTCTTTTTCTGCAGTAAGCTATTAGATGGGGAGGATTCAAGGTGCATCCAGTGGAGCTGGGAACAATCTCATTCATTCAGTATAATCCATGTTTCTTGCTTGCAAAAGAAAGTAAAATATGAGTAAAAAAGAGGAGGTAATCATATGCTTTTTGCTATCACAGATTATTTTATGACCAGCTTCCAACTTTGAAACTGGTGTTCTCAGAAGATAAATTTTAACCACCAGAATTATTTTCCTAAACAGCTTACTATGCTTTTTGACTCTGCTTTCCAACAGAGTGTCAGTTAGCTTCCAGGATTGATAGGTGGATGATATTTATCATGACCAAGTGACAAAAATACATCTTTTCCTTTTGTGTCTTAATATAATACTAACTTCTGTATGCAATAAAATCCATACCAGCTTCAGAAAGAAATGCTATTTCATCTTGAAATTAAAGTCAGAGTAGGAAGTTTCAGTTGCCCATGTTTGTTTTAAAAATATAACTTTTTTTTTTTTTTTTTTTAGTTTTGCTAACATTTCTCAGAAATGCATTTGATGCAAGGGAGAATAGTTCAGTCTCTAAATAACAGATCTACAAATATTGTTCTCTGAGACATTGTTTTGGCTTGATTTACCAGGGTGTTTGACTTTATTGAAGGAATAGTGGGAAATGTGTGGTGGGGGATTGTGTTAGAGAAAGAATGGCTGTTTTTGAGAGGACTTACTGGGCTTCTGTAGAGGGATAACTATTAAGACTCAAGTGGGTGAAGGTGTTGAAATCAACAGGGTAAGGGCAACTCACTAAACTTGTGAATATGACTTTCAAACAGTATCCACTGTGCCAGTGGTTGCTGTGGGTTGCAAGTCTACAGTACCAAGGAAGCTTACGAGAGCTTGACTCACGGTCGTTACGAAGATGTCTGGGCCTTGGTAGGTAAATCAGTAGAAGCTAGATGAGAACTTTGGGAAGTATCTCCACATGCATATTTTGGATTTTGTAGTCATGTTTAAGCAACTGCTTTTGACCCACTGTCAGAGAGAGGAAACCATGAGAGGAGAGTATAGTGTGCTTCAGTGCAGCTGTTTTGTGCTGCATTGCTCACTTCACTAAATGGTTTCAGGGAGGTTAGGGGTGGTGGTGTCTTTTCATCAGAGAATGTGATGCAACTTCTTTCCTAGCTTCATCTTTTCCTCATTTGTCTTATTACTGACAGATTCGAATTGGCAGTGGAGAGAACACAGAAGACTTCTAGAAAAGCATTGATAGAAATGGAAAATCATCCTTTAAAATCATCTTCTATCCTACTACCAGATGCTCAGAGTTTTAAGTGAGGGTATGGCAACAAGAGAAAGTTGTAGGGAAAACATTGCCCTTCTGTATGTGCCAAGTTGTTCCTCTTAGCCCTTCCCTGCTCTCTTTTGCACTCTTTCGTCTCCCCATATATCTTGTCTGCAAGACTTGCACCTCTCTGGATGTATCTCCTAACTTGAAAGTCCAAAAGCTTCAGCAACCAGCCTGACATTTTGTGTGTGACCGTCCAGGATGCTTAGATGGCAGGTTAGATGTGTAAGTGAATGCCAGGGCTGTTTCAGTCTCCTTGGTAAGCTGTCTGAAAGTCAGTTTTTTAAGACAGGGGAGTGGTTGACTGTGGAAGTTGAGGAGAGCCTTATGTAAAACATGCTGCTCTCTGGAAGATAGATGTCTTCCTCTTGGAACGAGGAATGTTCCAGTCTTCTCGAAGACTTTGTAAATCTGAAGCCTCTTTTGATCCTAGATGCCTAAGCCCATCTGTCAGTGATGGAGGTAGGAATCAGTCTTTCAGAGTGCCTGGATGAAATGTTTCTGTTTCCCTCCCCACAATATTCACATGGCTAAAGCACTTTCCCCAAACTGACCAATATCAATATGGCACATCTTTGCCATATATTCTTTGGTAGGGTGCTCTTATTCTTTCTTAATGAAGCTGTTTTCATGATATTAGGTATTCACTGTAATGGAAGGGGAGAGTGAACATGACTTCCCACAACTTACATGAGTCCTTATCCCTGTTCCTATTAATATTTAAATTTTTAATATGAATAATTTTTCAATTTAGTCAGTGGAAAAGACTGCTTTTTATCCCAAGTGAGAGAGAGAAAAAGCATGCTTTTAAGCTCTTTGAGAGTACTCTAATGTTGTGTTTTCAGGCATGTGGGTAGAGGTAGCCTAGTGGGTCAGGAGCAGCTGCTTGAACTTTGGTATTGTCCATTGATACTTAAAATGACACTCAGATTCTCACTTACGGATCTAACCAGAAGTCTGCCAACACTGACAGCATTTCAGTTGGTAGTTGTGTGAGAATATCAGGCTCTACTTACAAGAGCTGTTCTTCTTTGTTGACCTTGTTAATGACTATTGGTATAAATTAGAAGAGGGACAAATATGCCTTTGACATCCCAGCTGAGCAAAATTCCTGGCACTTGTAAAGGTGTGTAAAAGGATTTGATCTCTTTTTCCTAAAATGAATACCAAGTTGTACACCTCACAGTTTGAGATCTTTCAGAATTCTTATTCATCAGAGCCCAATATGAAATAGGACTGAAGAATTGTTGCTTGGATGTGGCTGTTTCTTCCCAGTGACTCTAAGGAGTTAGAGTAACTGGCTCCTCCTAGGGTGAGTAGGTCAGAGATGCAGAGATACACACAGGGCTTGGTAGAATTTGGCTGTGTATTGCCTGGTCTATGCTGTGGGGCGGGTATGCTAATTCAGTTGTTGTTGTTGTGTCTCCAAAGATGGGGTTGGTAGGTAATTCAGAATCTTAGTCACCAGTCCCTTCCATCCTTGCCCTTCATGACTTGAAAGGTGAGCATGTTGTTTTGCAAAAATTCTATCTCTTAAGAAACTTCCAGTCTCACTTTGTATGCAAATATTGCTGTCAGGCTGCACCTGGGAAGAGCTGGTCTCTCTTCTTGGTGTAGTGAAAGGAGCTGTAAAAATTAAGCTGGTCACCTCACTGAGGCCACTTTTGCGGTGTTAGGTCTTGAATCTACACTAATACAGGAATCATATGACGGTTTTAAGGTGGGAGGCAATTCCACTTGCGTGATAATGGTCATCAACCAAGAATGTGACTTCTTGTTCTACGGTGGTGAAGTCTTGTGCATCCTGTGTGTGTGAACTGTGGCTCTTGGCTCTTTGGCTGTCTGCCACAGACTAATCTTTTCAGTGGCAAGTTTTCTATATAGCTTCTACATCTGCTTCTGGGTATGCATTTCTGTCCCTCTAACAAACTCCCAGTGGAAGGCCAGAAGGACTAAACGTGTTTATTTCCTAGTATTTTGTTTGTACAGAGAAAGCAGCTTGATTTTGTTTAATTTCATGTAATGCTTTTGAATGGTTGTATACCCAGCTTGCAAGGGAGAGGATAATTGAACGCATTTCAGATAATACTATGTTGAGAGGTTGTTGTCTAATTTATTTTATTCCTAATCATGAGATTAAATCGCATTTATACAAACTTGTTTAATAGTACACAGTGGCTGTAGCTCTGAAATTAAGAGATATAATAGCAGCTGTATTAAATTAATCCTGGGAAAAATGAGCATGTCTAGCTTCTTAATTTTAAATTTGAAGTACCTATATTTATTATAATTGATATGGAAAATATAGTTCTGGACCAGCACTATAAATTCATTATAATGACATTTGTAAGTTTAATCCTTTATTTTCCGTGTAATTACATTTTAATGTTTAGTTATTAGTACTACAAAATGTACAAGACCCTTTACAAAATTATACGAAATACAAATTTGTATCAAATTCTGAAGTCAGCTAAGCATGGCCAACATTCTTATCTGTACTTCTATTATAGACTCAATTGCTTAAACGCCAGTGTAAAATTGCAGCTAAAATAAGTGTTAGTCATGTAAATATATGGAATCAAAATACATCAAAATTATTTGGGGTTTTAGTACCTTTGGTTAAAAATCAGCACTTATTATAAATTCTGGAAATTTGTCCATGACATCAGATGAACATTTTAACCTCTTATGTGTATGCTAGGCTTAAAAAACCAAAGATACTTGCAGATACAGACGTGCAGCATCATTTCCCAAATAATCTAGTGTTTTGTTTCCCACTTTAGAAGATGACCTTTCCCCGTGGTTATCTTAATGCAATTCAAGATGATATGATTTTTAACCATTTGACACAAGAGTTAAAAGTATTATAAAGCTCACTTTAATGTAGATAACAGTAGCTGCAAAATCCCTACCTTACTACTTTAAAGCAATACAGTGATTTGTTGTTGTTGTTATTTGTCATGAAGAATTTATGTTGGCCAGATGCTCACTTTTCTAAATTCATAAAACAACAGAGACATATCTGAATAACATTGCATACTGTTTCTTAGTGGAATAATGTATCAAAAGAACCTAATTACTTGGGGCAGCATGTCTCCAATTATGATCAACCATGACTTGTTTAAAAAATAAAAATAACATAGCTTTTTCATTTCACAGTTTAACTTGTGTTTCTCATCAAATGTGGAAACACTGGATGGATATTATTCATGGGCTTTGTGAACTTTTAGAGCATACTACTTCATGTTTTCCTGCAAAGTGTTGGTAAAGCTAATGTTCAAACTCTGAAACCTTTTCCTCTGACAGTGGCTGTACTTAGCTTTATTTTGCAAGAGAAGTCCCAAGGAGTGGAGCTCAGATTCCCCGGAATTCCTTGAGAAGCGCCATAGCTCAGCACATGAGTTGTTGTGTTATCTTTAGCAGGGTTACCTGTAACGTTAAGTACACTATTCATTGCATTACTCTATGAGAGTTGGAGCCAGGTCGGGATTTGCCTTCTACTTGCCCAGTAGCACCTTGGGTAGCAGGCAGGCTGCATGTGCATTTGCATGCTTGGCCAAGTTTGAATCTTATGATGTGTGTGCATCCTGTGATCCCTCCTACAAAGAAGACCTTGGAGACTGAAGTTCAGACCATCTCTTGCTGTCAGTGCCAGGTCAGCGCGGCGTTGATAACTATTAGGACCTATGCTGTCCCTTCCCACCCTCAGCCCCTGCCTCTCTGCTCCACTTGCTGACAGACTGCTCTGGGTGTGAAAAAGTGCTTCTGAGGCACAAGGCTACAACCCATGCAGGCCCATCTCCTGTGGGGTGCCTGGCTGGGTATGATGCATGGAGGTGGAGGAAGCTGGAGGGTCGGGAGGGTACACTAGCATTTTGTGGGTGGCCAGCTGCCTTGCCCAATGCCATGCACCTCTCAGGTGTCTGGGGTACCAAAGGCATCTCCCTGTGGGTTCGTTGTGCTCTGCTGTCTAACAGCCCGGCCTGATGCCCACGAACTTACGTGCTGTTAAGCTCCAAGTTCAGTTGTATTATTTGGAGTGTTCTTCCAGGAAAAGTTAGCAGAACCACAGCCTTAGTCAATTTGGCAGACATCAAGGGGAGGGGAAACAGAGATAAAGCCACTGAGTGATTTGTCTGGAGTCAGGGCAGAAGCCTTCAGCAGAGCTGGGGGTTCTGCATCCGATGCCTGATCTGCTCTGTCAGTCACACTGCCAGTGAATAAATTTGCTGGTTATGAATAACCAGCAACATGTTTTGCCATGAGCCACATGAATTACTGTTCCTGCCTGTGTGCTTGTTAGCAGATGAGAATTATTTTTAGGAATTAAAAAAAAATATTATTCATTGCTTACCGACTTTAAAAATTAATAAACAGAGTAGATCTTCCTTAATTAGGTAACCATTGTATTCTCTTCACAGTATATTTAACAAGTCTGTGAATATTTGGTAGTTTCCTAGCAGTTTGTGTTGTGTGTTTATTCCCTGATTTATTCCCCAAGAAGCGCTGGTGGAATCAGATGACAAAAGTTGTTTTGGAAACTCGGCAATGCTTTTTTTAATAAAGCCCAAAACCATGAGGAGACCTCAGTATTGACATAGTGCTGGACTTTATATTTTGATTTGTGCATGTCCATGGAGAATGAAGTTACCAGAGAACATGTTCATGTCCTGTAGGAATTTTTAATTCAAATATGGTGTGTGCTGGTGTGACTTGCTGTGTGAGTGCAATGTTGACCTTTGGCTTGAAATAAATAAAAGATACTAATCACTGAGGTAAAAATTAACAATGACATTGATTTTTTTTTTTTTTTTTTGGGTGGTTGGGTTTTGTTTTTAGTTTAGCATGGAACTTCCAAATTTTTTTCTTACAAGTAGGCTTCCTCTGAAGCTGCCATTGCTATTACATGGGACAAGTGGTAATAGTAGTTATTTTTGTTTTCTCGATTCAAAGCTTATTCATAACCTGATTCAAAACTTATTGAAATCAGGGGAAATTGTTTCAATATTGAAGACTATTTGAATTAGATTTTGAGTTATAGGTGAGCATTATAGAGTCATTGAACGATGTATTTATTGCATCATAGGCTCAGGCTTGTGCCTGCAGTACTATAATTCCACATACAAAATCCTACGAACTAAGTTTGAAAGTACTTTGAAGCATCAGCCACTTCACCTGCTCCAGTTTAATTCTGACTGAACAGTACCTGCTGTGCTGTAAGCACAACATCAGGTTTACTCAGTTGCTAATAATCTTCCCTCATGGCTGCCTTAGGCTGACATTCTTCTGGAAAGATACCTATGCATTTTCCACTGATTTTGCTATCTGAAGATGAGATTTTTATTTTTTCGTTAGCTTTACTTGACTTTCACTATCATTTGTCCACTTTTGGGAATGTAAATTTAGTTGTCATGTTGATTTCCATTTGAAGGAGGAAAACAGTAATGCAGAGTCAGCATGTACCTTTAAACATTCACTTGTTTGCCTACATGATGCATTTATGCTTCTTCCCTGAATAAAAATGGGAACGACGTGGTTTGTTAGGTTTCTCTTCCTCAAATGAGGGATCTCTGTTGCTGTCTTGAGAGCTGTCCGTCCTGCCACATGTTCTCCCATGCAACCTTTTGGGATGATGATGGCAGATTTGGGCTGCTCTGATTGCATCATAAACCAGTTTAAGTTCTTAATTTGAAACACCCTTCCAGACCAAACAACAAGAGCTTGTTCACTGAAGATTCAGTGGGTAGATTTGACTTAGTTTCTGATGAGAAAAGTGACAGCAAATAAATGGCAATGGGTGGGGGCAATGAGATGCTTTCCTTTTGGTCTTGGCAAGCTGGTAATTAATCTCAAACTGTGGCATGAAGTAAAATACCAAGTAATATCCTAAGTAACTGATCATATAGTGACTCTAATTGACTCCAGCAGGTCTAATTCCTTAAGTAAACCATAGCTCTGAGAGATTCAATAACAATTTAGCAATTCTCACATATATGTCAAGATATATCAGCCTTTGTTTTTGTGTAGACCTGAGGGAAAAACCTTTGTATTGGTTTATCAGAGGCTTATGTGGATTGAAACTTGCACAGATAAGCGCTCTGCTTACTTAGACATCCAGGTTTTGTATATAATTTATTTTGGTTTTACTGTCTCAAAAGAATTAAAAATATTGGAGAGTGTTCCCTTTATTGCCTCTGCAATACTTTATGGTGTATACAAATATGAAAGTAATTATTGCATAGCGCTTTTTTTTCCCATGTGAAAACCTATTCTGAATAATCTCTCTGGTATTTTTTGTGTTGTTTAAATCATATGTATTCAATTTTTTTGCCTCTTCTATTGACTTTCTTTCATTTTTCTTTTCAGAGTGAAGGAGTTAGTTTTCTGACCATGACCTCAAACAACAGAGTACAACATTCAAAGAAGCTGCTCGGCATATACCTTTTTGTTTATTTGGTTTTGGGGTTTTGTTGTTATTGGTTTTTGTTTTGTTTTTTTTTTGTTAACTGAAGCTGCTTAAGGTTTACTTTTTATTGTTGATGTTCTTGGTCCTAACAGTTACTTACCTGTTGTGGGCCAAACTGTGCAACAAATCTAGGAGGAAGGGAAAGCAACTTGCCTAACTCATTACCTGTCCATGGCATCTATGGTATCATTTTGCTGCTGTTTTGACAGAAGTTGGAGATGCTCTTTAAATTGTAGGAACTTTTCTGCTGGCCTCTTTAACTAATGGCCAATGCCTTCATTTTCTTTTTCCTTCAAAGACAACTGTATTTATTCTTTGGCATATTAGGGGATTCTGTAACACCTGCTGAAGCAGCAAGATCTGGTATTTACTGGCATAATTTCAAGCCTACGACAGTACTACCTCAGTTCAAAGTAAAGCCGGATTTGCCGTGTTGGTGTACGACAGGAACTCCTTTATCTCTATGCTGAGTCTCTCAAGAACGGTTGCCAGCCTTACTGAACTTGCAATGCGTGCAGTTGCTGCTGCTGGGTTTTGAATCACTAGCCACAGGGTTTACTTCTCAGACAAAGCCTAAGTAGGGCACTGAAAATTATAAAATGGGATGAAACTCTGTGAATCAGACTTGGACAGAGAATTCAGAGTAGTTAAAAAGTATAAAATGTGTAACTGAAGAAATGTAAGTTAAAAACATCCAATTGTATTAGGGGTATCTCTCTGTACCTTTGACACACTTGTTTAATCCTCTCTATGTAGGTGTTTATGTAGGTACTTCAGATTGCAAAAGCCTTTTCTTCTATTTACAAGCTCACTTTTGTCAGCTAACCCTGTTCTTAGCTGCGTTTCTTGTAACCAAAAATCCACATAGGCATGCTAGGAATGCAGGGATGATAATGGGTATCAGGCAGATTCAAGCGCTAATATCAAGACAGTGTTATCTTGCCATCTAGAAAGTCCTGATATTTGCCTTTTACCAGGAAAGCACCATTGTAGCTGCAGGCACTATTACAGGGAAGAACCATTGCAGTCACTTATCCTGAGTTCTTTTCAAGGCTACCTGTGCATCACATTTCCAGTGGCCTGAAAATCCGATTGATGTGGCAGCTACCGTCACAAAAGTCCCATACAACTCTTGCACCAGGCTAGCAGAATATCATGCCACCTTGCTTCTCCTTCGCTAAATTTGTTGAAGAGTTTGTATACATTTTAAGGGTACCTCCCCAGTGCCTGCTCTGGTAGACATGATAGACATGTAAGTATTACTAAGTTATGAATTATGTGAGACCTTTTTTTAATCATTGTGCTAGGTGGAACCTGTACTTCACTATTAGCAATGCATTATCTTTGGGTTTTTTTTTTTTCTGAGGAAGACAACAGTCAATGTCTTACAAATGCAATGAATGGCAATGTGGTCTTCCTGCTTACATGCTGAGTTTTTAGAACTGAGGATTGTATTACAAGACAAAGATGAATGTAAACTTATTTTTTCCCTACCCTATGGCACACTTTATTTTTCAGTGTAATTTCTGGGGTCTTAAATCACAGCAATGCATAGGCTAATACAATATTACATCTAAAATCAATTTAAATATCTGATCTGTTTGAGTTTTTTTCAACAATAATGCTATAAATGGTTCTCAGAATTTCTAAAATGCTGCTTGTTCAAGTCTGGGATGAAAAATAACTACAAACGTTTGACATTTTCTGTCTGACCCCCCCCGACCTCTGCCCCCACCATTACTGAGTGTGGTACCTGCTGAATTCAATGTTTTGAACATCTCTTTTTTAAAGTATCCCTCTTTATCAATTAAGAAATCGTGCCACTAAAAAAATGGCTAAAATGCATACAGCAACTTCAAAACAACTTGACAATATAGTCCATTATTCTCTATCCTGTATATTTCACAAAGGCATATGCAATACTTACATTCTTAATTTAGTTTACAGAATGGAACCAAAATGTATAAATGTTATGTTTGCTATAACTTCACAATGTATATTGGATCTTTGTACATTTTGCCTGACTTACCTTAAATTTAAAATATTTTTTGCTATATAACCTTAACAGTTATTAAGCAGTGCTTTCTTTTTGGGTACGTATTGTTTCTGGATATCAAGATGTTAAATATATTTCTTGCTATTGTGATATGACAAGAGACTTAACTTATCTTGCTGTGTCTTCCAATGTACACGCTGTATATAAGGATAAATGTGATGCTGCTGGAGACCAGAATAAATGGAACTAGAGTAGTGTATTGTATTTAGTCTGTATTGATCATGGATGCTCTCCTTAATAGCCATATGCAATAAAATACGTTATTTATGAAAGGAGTAAAATATCTGTGTGCCTATTTTCTCTGGCGGTGAAATGGATTTTTCTAGTGGTTTACATGAAATCAGTTTATTCTCTCTTTTAAACAGAAACACACTTTCTATGACTAAATCTTAACTGCTTTGCTTAACATACTTGCTTTCCTCTTCACACGTATAGCACTCCTGAAAATCATAGAATAACTTTAAATATTTTTTTAATGCTAAAAAGATTGGTATTATAAAGGTGAAGTTTTCTTTATTTGAGGAGATATCTAGGAGCAGAAATTGGTCTTAATTTTTAATTCCAATTTTAAAAGTGAGTGGAAGACTATGTGAGTCTTTCTGTCAGCCTGTTTAGTGGGAACAGGCTTGCCCTATACAAACTGTATAGTCACTTACACTGGTACAAGGTGAGTGGGAACCTAATGCTCTCTGTAGTTGTCTTCAGCTGCTAGTTTGCATGCAGGGCACCTGAGCTGCAGTCACAGACACCATGGGGTCACCTTAGCCTGATTTGGGCAGTAGGAATGTCTCTTATACCTTACATTAGACCCCTTTTGTGATGTCCCTTGCACCCAGGCAAATGACATGTGATGGTCATGGACTCATGGAAATATGATGAGGGGCAGGGGACAACAACAGTAGCTTCATAAAAAGCTTGATGTCTGTTTTGCAGCAGTTCTTGCTGAGAGCTCCTTTGCTTAAGCTCAAAGGTGTCTGACGTACCTTTAATCATGTGCAAGGAGACACGATCTCTCTGTCTACCATGCTTAAAGTTATTTGAAGAGAAGTCCTGCATTGGGATATGTAATATTCTTCTGGCCTCATCTGCCACTAAGTGGGCCGTTACTTTCAAGGTTACCTTGTGTTTTGGGGATGGTTGAAGGACCATACTTGTATAACTTGGCCTTTAAAGGACAAAATGTGGCTCTCCGTGGTAAGATTTTTTTCTCTGAAAGTGGCTGGAATGGAAAAGAGCAGTTCTGTTTCTTGCTGCAGTAGGATCATCCTGTCGCTGCTGGAGTGTCTATACAAGTCACAGAGTGCAGAAGTCAATCACAGACTATGTATATGAGACTGTGTAAGAGAGAACATTCAGTTCCTTCTCTTATGTATCCTGACCTTCTTAGCTGTAGGCTTTGTTAGAGGAGAGAAAATGGGACATTTGGATCTCATGGTGCCTACATCCTTGAAAAGAAAAAGCAATTGCTTTAGTCTTTGAAATGCTCTGGAGAAGTATGGCTATCCAGGAGAACGTCCTCCTTTTCTGCTGTCAACAGGTGAGTGGTACCTTACGACACTATAGAATAAAAATGTGTTTGATAAGACATCTGGAAATCTAGTGTCAGTTTCTCTGATAATCAGAGAATAAAAGAAACCATGGGATACTCAGCATCCCCGCAGCAGTTTAGTGTGATGTAGGATGCTTTCAGACAAAGCAACATTTGCACTGATGTGAGAGTGGTGCTCTTGTAGTTCTCTTCCAGTGACTATCCTTGTCAATGATGAGAAGGAGTCCATGGCTTCTAGCCTCCTTGAGAGCCTTGGTTTACTTTATTGTGGTACACGGTTCAGAGAAGGGTTGGTACATGGCCAGGTACACCAGCTTGCTTTCCATTCTCAAAGACCATAGGAAGAAGAAAGGGTTCAGGTCTTTGCTTTGCAAATTCTGAAGTAATTTGTGAGTATTCTGGAGTTAGCTCTTGGGAGAACCATTGCTGAGTCCTGTAAAGGGAAGAGATTTGGTTGGAGATCACCTGCCAGATTTTTCAGTATATTACTATACTTCAGTCTTTTTCACATGGCTTTTCTGCCTTGAAGAACTTCAGCCAGCTCTTGCAGAGAGATAAAGATGCAGTGCAAGACTCACCTGACTTAGAATTATAGAATAAGGTGGGTTGGAAAGGACCTCTGAGGTCATCAAGTCCAACCCTTGATCCACTACCACTGCAGTTACTAGACAATGGCACTAAGAGCCACATCCAGTCTTTTCTTGAACACCTCCAGGGATGGAGAATCCATCACCTCCCTGGGCAGCCCATTCCAGTGCCTGATTACCCTCTCTGTAAAGAACTTTCTCCTAATATCCAACCTAAACCTCCCCTGGCAGAGCTTGAGACCCTGCTCTCTTGTCTTACTGTTGGTTGCCTGGGAGAAGAGACCAACCCCCACCTGGCTACAGCTTCCTTTCAGGTAGTTGTAGACAGTGATGAGGTCTCCCCTGAGCCTTCTCTTCTCCAGGCTAAACAACCCCAGCTCCCTCACCCTCTTTTCATAGGGCTCATGTTCAAGTCATGTTCATCAGCCTGGTCGCTCTTCTCTGGACCTGCTCCAGCACCTCAATGTCCTTCCTGAACTGAGGGGCCCAGAACTGGACACAGTACTCCAGGTGTGGCCTCACCAGTGCTGAGTACAGGGGAAGAATCACTTCCCTGCTCCTGCTGGCCACACTGTTCCTGATCCAGGCCAGGATGCCATTGGCCTTCTTGGCTACCTGGGCACACTGCTGACTTGCACCTGGCCTTTCCTGGGGGACAAGAGTTTCTGATATGGTCTACAAACACATATTATACTTAATAAATGGGATTTTTTTTCTTTTTAGGAGCTCTAATTATTTAACTTACAATTCGTCATAGATATTTCTTGTTTAAAGGTATGATTTGTGACATAGTGGGAATCTGAGTTCTGACAACCAGATTTCTCTGAAGCATCTTAATGGCTTACCAAAGTATTAAGGACAGAAAATGTCATCATTCACTTTTGAAAATATAGACCCCAGTTCTGGGGTTTTTTATTACTTTTTTAAAAAATCTTTTTTTATTTATCGTTGTAACACGTCCAGTCTATGTATCTGTCTAAACATATATGTTATAATGTTTAGACTAGGGATGAGAAAACTATGGCCTGAGGGATGAATGTCATGCATAACATTGCTTCATATGAGCTATGGCCTCATATTTTTTTTCATTTTATTAGGCAATATAGTGTCATGTGTTGAATGTGTGGCTGCCAAAAGGTTTTGGAAAGTCTACTTGACCCTCAGTATTTCTTTGCAGGGCCTCTTTGCGTTTATTACTCACTTTAAGCAAAGGTGAAAAGAGAAAATGAGAAGAGACAATCATAAAAATGCATCAGTAAGTGCTAAACTAAATGTAGAAAGTATATCTAGAAGGTGAGAAACACTACTGCAAATATGCTAACTCTAACGTAAGGAAGAGAATTTAAACATCAGGCTGTGTTTACATATCGTAAATGGAAGAGGCAGAAGATGGAATTATACACACCTTTAAACATCCATTATTACGAATATGAGGAGGGTCTGGATAAAGGAACAGGATTCCCTTAGTTGGAAACCTGCTTGGTGCAGATGGACCAGTTAAATTGAACTCCCACATTTGACAGGAATTAAACATTACTATATTAATCTGTCTCAACCTTTGAAATTTCTGCTGCTGCTCCTAAAAATAGTTTTCCTTCTCATTAAGTAATGATCCTGTCTGAAAATGTGGGTGTATGCAACAATGCAGTTATTATTTCCCCATTCCTTCTTTGGTCTGAGAAAAATGCTGTATTGCAGAGTTGAATGTCCAGGCCTACCATTCTACCTCAGAAAACTCCAGCATGGAAATTTTGCTCAAGCAAAAGGGTCCATACTTAGAGCTTGTAATATGACTTAGATAAAAAAGTGAACTGAAGGGTACCCATAATTCAAAATGTCAGATCAAATGATTAAACTTGTGTATAAAGGATGAATTTACTACATCTCCACTAGAATATTTTTATGTGAAAGTCTGTCCTTAAAATGGTAGATTTAATATATGCTCTTAATTACTTTAAAATGTTTTCTTTCACTCAGGCATAATGGCTTTTTGAATGAATTTGTACACTAAATGACTGCGAAAAGGTCTCCCTGTGTCTTTTAGGATACACACAGTCTAAATTTCTGGTGCTACAATACATTAGAACCCTATCTGACAGAGCAGCTACTCTTGGAAAAAAAAAGTTATGGTTTCTGTAACATTGGTCCTTTACTGGCAACTGACCTGATTTAGATGTAGATGTTGAAGAAAATAGACCATCCTGCAAAAGGATCAGAAAGTGCATGGGGCGGGGTGTGTATTATGCAATGGCTTCAGCTGTGTGATGAACACGGGTGAAGGTGTCATGGTTCGCATAAATGTGTATATACTTAAGCAATGTAGATAAAGGAGAAATAAGGGATACAGCAACAACAGTACCATATCTATAATTTTATGATCCGACCCAGAGGTAACTGTGAGGTATTTACACCTTCCCTATGGAGCAGTGATTACATCAAATTATCTCACACCTGGGATCAGGGTATTGTGATGACACAGACACTGGGAAGTAAGTTCACACAGGTCACCCGGATCACCTACAACATGACCACCAGTTGCCCTTTTACTGCTGCCAATTTGTAGTCTAAATATCACAAGCTGTTGCACAAAGATAAACTCTGGAGCCCCAGTCCCAGTGGCCACAGATTAGGAATATGCCACCGAAGTATTCATGGTGATTTACTGCAGCTGAAGCTCTGACTCAGAGTCATTTGGGAGGTTGTTTATGTATTTCTGATATTTTGTTTTTTAAACCTTATGTCCTCTGAAGGATCTTCTGTGTTGTGGTATACGATTACCTTTGAACAGTACTTCAAGAAATGTAATTATAATCAGTTATTTATCATGTCTATCAAGCTGTTCCATATAAACATCTTGGTTCCTAAGTGGGATTTTTTTTTTTTTTCTTCTATCATGCCAGACCTTACAGTGACTGCCCATTTTCTGGAGGCTAAACTGCCTTTAAATTACTTTTTTTTTTAAACTCACGTTCAGTGTGTCAATGAAAGCAGAAAGGAGTTTTCGCAGCTAGTCTATGCCTTTAGCAAATGATTCAATAAAGGAATTCATTTTTAATTTCAGCTGCTGACAAAATGTTTCCCTAAAGGTTTCAGAACAGTAAAGGTTAAAATTTAATCTTATTTATGTAAAGAACAATTATTAAAGTATTTCTGCTTTGAGTAGAGTCTTTTCTTCGTTGCAGACTTGACCAAAGTTTTTCTTCAGGGAATACTTGGACAATATAAACATTTACTTTTTTTATTTACTATGTCTGTATTTCTCAGAAGGTAACAGACACCAGGATTTTTTCTGTTCTGAAGGAATAAAAAACAAGTGTGATTTCTAACTGAGCAGCTCTAGTCCAATGCCTTCAAAGCCAGAGAAGCAGCACTGCAAAGAAATTCAGGACATCATAATTTTAATTTTGAAAACTTGATCTTTTGTTGTTGAACAATAAAATTTGTTATGTGATATAACCAAAGTACACCATTGCCAGATTATACGTGTGATCTTTGGACTTCATTTACAGACATGCAGATTAGAAGAAATATACAGGGGCTATGGGCAGAAGAACTTCATTTATGTTTGGTCTTGCCTTTACACTTTGCAGTCATTGAACCCTATGTCCTGTGACAAATTACGAGCTCAAGAAATGCTGTTGTTGGACACTGTGTTTGCCCTCCATTTGATGGGTAAAGCGGTGATATACTGTCTCAGTGCGAGGTGCATTGTTGCTCTCATGCTGTTCAGTGAAATGCTTGGGTTCTCCTCTTAGGCAGAAGCAGCACAAGGATATAAATGGATACTCTGATAAAGGACTAATTATACTTGTTACTACACAAGAAATCTCATGCTTTGTGTGCATTCAGATATAGTTTGTCAGATGTCAGTGTACCCACTGACATGCATTTGGAGGATGTTTGTTTGTCCTGTTTTCCTGATGAGTGGGTGACTATTTTACTTGTCCTCTAGCACCGAAGATCCACAAGGCAAAACCTCTGAATTTCCCCTGAATAATAATGCAAATGGCCCTCCAACTTTTGTCCTCCAACATTTGTCCTCTAACTTTTGTCAGCCACCAGACTTCATCTTTGTGCCTCAGAGCCTGAAACACTGCTGTGCCCCCCTCTTAGTCCATTTAAATCCTCACATTGATCTGTGTGACTGAGATGTAGTGAGAACAAGGGCTTTGCAAAGCTCTTTTGGAATCGCTGTCTCACTGCATTAATCAGCAAGAAGGCTCTGGAAGATGTCTGACTTGAGCAAAAGACATTTTTGTTTCCTTTTGCATTTCAGGTTTTTCAGGAGCCTTACAAGGAAAGAAATAAAACCCTCCAGCTAAGCACAGAGCTATGTGCATCATTATACAGGAGACCTTTATGGTGGTGGGTGTGGCAGCAGTGTAATATTGTATGCAACCTCCCCAGCCAATGGGACGGGGAGAAATAATGGGATGGATGTAGCATCTGCCAAGGTCCACTCAAGCGGCTCCTGCTCAAGCTGCTCCTGCTCCAACCAGCCACACTAGTGGGGACCCCACCAGTGGGGAATGTCACAAAACATCAAACTCAGCCTCGGCTGATTCTGCCACCATGCTCTCCCCACTGAGAGGACAAGAGTGCGGACCTCAAAGTATTTTAGCACCTTCCTCTAAGGCAGCTGCTGGAGGAAAGTGGCCCCTGGCAGCCTCCCCGGTGGCTGCGCTCGCAGCTTCCCTCTCGCCCCTCCACTGCATGTATGTGGTGCAGCCATCTCTGAGATTTTGTCTGGCTCATTGACGGCACTAAAGAGGCTTTGTCAGCAGCTTTGCTGTGCTTTCTCTACTGATTTCCATGCATGCCTCGTTGGCAAGGAGCCAGCATTTTGTTTACCTCTTAAAAGAAGATTCATTAGTATGTTTTTCCTGTTCAAGTTTATTTGTGTATCGTTTACCCTGCATAGGCAATTTTGCTTTCATAGTCCTTTTTTTTTCTGTTGGCTGGAGAATAGGGTAAGTTTGTTTTTATTGTTGCTATATTGGTGGGTTAAGTAATTGTGTGCAAAATGAACCACATACTGTTTGTAGTTTAAGGATTTTTTAAAATGTTTTAATTTTCTGAGTTTGGATAGCAGTTATTTTTGTGCAGTCCCACTGAAGTCAATAGAATTGCTTAGTTATAACTGAGCATCATAGCCTGCTGTGATTTTCTCTCAAGCCTTGTATAAAGGGTGTATTTATGTGATACATCGACTATTGCTAGCACCAATGGCCCTGCAAAAGGACTAGATGCAGTGTGAATGTTAGCAAATGAAGCCCCGTATTTCTAAACTGCCAGGATAAAGTAACCTGAGAAATCTAAAAGAAACAATGCTGAAGATCTTGACTTGCATTAATATTAAGCATCCAAAGCATGGCTTGGCTTTGGAAA